>CM057821.1:87267568-87512568 GCA_030067965.1 Latrodectus elegans
GAATAGTTATTTTATTTTATATTAAGAAACTTGCGAGGGTTATTTTATGTAAAGATTAAAATGACCTCATAGCTACATGATCATTTATTTAACCTAATGCCGTTGTTCAATATTTTCCAAAAATGAGATATTTGTTGTTGTTTGAAATCTACTTTAAAGTGTAGACGAGTTAGTCTTTGAGTGCGAATTGCATCGAAGACAAATGTGCTTGTAGCAATCCAGAGTTCAATGGAAATAATATGTCGCCGTTAAATTAATTTTCCTTTGTAAAAGTTAAGCGAGAGCAACAGAATAACAAAATCCAGCGAAGTTAAAACTAGGAAAAACAAATGTTAATGTGTAAATCAATTAGAAAATTAAGAAATAAAATGAAATATTACTATAGAATGAGGGAAATAAGTGAAAAAAGAAAAAGTTCAAAATATTAAGAAAAACTGAAATAAATTAATAAATACTGAGAAAATGTATACATTAATTAAGGAAATTAGTTAAATTATTTTAAGGATGTATTGTGGCTTACTTAATGCAAAGTTTGAAAGGAATTGGTAAATGTATGATCATTGATTTAAATGCTATTATTCGGTCAATTTCCACAATAAATGCAATATTTGTAGTTGTTTTTAAATCTTCAACCACCCTTAAGTGAGTGAGATCTTGAGTTCGATTCCCCTCTCAGACGTGAGCGCTTGAGGAGGTCCGAAAGCACTTTTAAATAGAAATTCCCAATCCAATTTATCATAGGCAGCAAACAAGTGAATACCAGTCAAGTTAACGACTTGTCAAATAAAAAATTCACATAAAATGTACATCTATTTATTAGGTAATAAAAACAATTTAATAAAAATCAGATAAAAATATGAAATACTGGAAAACATGAAACACAGAACATTATACTAGAAAGGAAAGCAATAAACACAAGAAGCTTTTATTTAATTCCAGCTACACGTTAAAACTCGTAATTAACTTGAAAATGGTATTATTGTATTTTGCCATTGTAAATGTTTCCAAAACAACATTGTTGGCAAAAACACGCGGAAATATCGATAAAAAATCTCGTAACTGTTAGTTGTAACAATGTGGTAAAAAGAAAACGAAGCAACTAATGAAAACAGAAGGGAAACTTGAAAGAAACCAATTTGGGAAAAACACAAAAGCTTAAACATAAAACTATTGTTTGCTTCAAAAGTATGAATTGTATAAAGTATAATGCTATTATAAAAACTTCGATAACCTTTCGTTTTCTCTCTGTTTAACCACATATTATAAATTTATTATAGAAACAAAAATTAAATTTTCTTGAATTGCTTAATTTATCATACGTGTATAAAAGATACTATTTTCATAAATACCAAATATTAATTCCATGGCATCGTTTCCTATATTCTCATTGGTCATGAAAAGCTATCATATAAAAGCACCTAAATCAAACTAATTTTTGAGAAATAAATATTTAAATGTAATTTAAATATTTAATATAATTATATATAAATGTAATATACTCTTAAATTAATATTTAAATGTAATATAAATATGTATTAATATATTAATTGTGGAAAACTTAATTAATTATTGCTTACATTAATCAACAAAGTTTTTATTGCATTAACAATAAAAAATTTATTTAATATTAATAATACTTTAGTAATATTAACTTTAGTTAGTAGTTAATTTCTTTTAAGTTTCAAAATCTCTCCTCTTTAGCATGATTTGGTTTCATCATTGAAATTGAACATCTTTCATGTATAACACCGTTTCTGTTTGTTTTAAACATTCTTTAATATAAATCTTAGAATAAATTTTAATCAATTTAAAACTCGGAGGGAAATACTAAATAAAGCTTAACAATAATTTATCGTGAAAAGGCATTGAGAAAAAATCCTGTATACTAATATTTTTCTTAGCCTTAAGATAAAGAAGACATTAAGCAGGTTACAAGTAACCCAATCCTTCATGGTTAAAAAAGAAAAAAAGCAATGAAACGTATTTTTAAATGAATTGTTAAAGTGCTTTTGTTTATCCTACCTGTTACTTTTAAAATAAAAATCGAATTCAGAATTTAGTTATCAGTATTATTTCATAAAAAATTTCAAAAGAAATAAGACATTTTCCTGAATTTCATTGTAACTGAAAAAATTGCTTCTGCTAAACTTTACTATTCAGTAAAAATAAACATTTCTTGAAAAAAAAACAGTGTTTATATCGTCTAAATACATACATGGATTTTAGTACCCTTCTTTATTTCAATAAATTAGTTTTAAATGAAATGCATTCATACAAAAATCGAGTATTTTTCAGCACACAATGAGCGTTAGATTTGATCATCTCTCTAATGATAGTAAACCGATTGTTTTGGTATGTTAATCAAATCATCGAGGGCGTTTGTAAACATTTTATACGAGGTAATTTGAAATACCCTTTTCAACTCAATTCAGCTAATGACTTTATAAAATCACACATTCCAGAATTTTTTATTTACACATTTATAATTAAAGTTTCACCAAATTTTACGAACTTTGAAAAAATGCACAGCTAAATCACATTTATGCAAGCCAATGTATTAAGTGTTTTAATAACCTGATGCTTAAATGTTGAATATGAAACTTAACTATTTACCATTTTTGAGGTAAGAAGTTATTTTGATTTTAAAAGTGGTATATATATATATATATATATATATATATATATATATATATATATATATATATATATATATATATATATATATATATATTTATTGTGTCTGTGTATCTATCCTTTGTTTATAACATACTTCTCCAGTATTTGCCTCATACTTTTTTTTAAAGCATTCCTTAATACAAATGTTTGTGTATGGTCAATATGTTTGGTATCTATAAATAATGGACTATATATATATAATTTTAAATACAAATATATTCTTTATTTTTCGTAGTTGAGATTCTTCTCACTCATTTTACAACTGCTCTCCTCAGAGGCAGTAACTCGACTGTATCCTCTCTCACAGCTTTTTTGTTTAGTTTTTCTCACTTACAAAGATGGCGTTGCTGCAACAGCGATTCATGGGTACTGAACATTCCGCCCCACGTTGCAATGTTACATTCAACCAATGAACCTACAAATAGTTTAAAAAAATAACTTCAGCACAAAATTGATATAATTATTATATAAACACAAATTATTATTAAGTAATGCGTAAAATAAAATAAAAATTATGTACTAATAGGTAAAATTCAAATTGTTGAAATGGGTCCTTTGAAAATTCTTGAAGGAGTTTTTACTTTAACAACTCTGACCCGTTTGTCATCGAACAGATAGAGTTGTACTATTCTACCTAATGACCATTTTTGAGGAGGTAGATTTTCATCTTTGATAAGCACTATCTCATTGATTTTAACAATTTCTTTCTCAATTCTCCACTTGGATCTCTGTTGCAAATTATTAAGATATTTCACCTGCCATTTCTTCCAAAAAATTTAAATAATTTTTGTTAATTTTTTTCAGTTACTCAATTTTTTTTTCATTCTTGTCAATTAAATTAGGTTCAACAATAGCATTTAAAGGTCTACCTATTAAGAAGTGAGCAGGTGTTAATACATCATACACATCAGTATCTCAGGACAGAGGTACAAGTGGTCTGGAATTAAGAATACACTCGATCTGAGTAATGACAGTTAAAAACTCTTCATAATTAAGTTTAGCCATGAAACATACTCTAGTAAAATGAAATTTAAATATTTTCACAACACTCTCCCACAAACCACAAAAGTTGGGGACTCTAGGAGGAAGAAAAGGACAATCAGTTCCCTTAGTTGAAAGATAATTTGCTCAAGTATCTTACCTGGTTTTAAAACCAAATGATGCAGTCTGGACAATTCTTTATTTGCACCTGTGAAATTTGGTGTACTATTGGAATTTAGTTTTGAATATAAACCTCTTCGGGAAACAAATATCTTTAAACATGCAATGAATGCTTCTAATGTGAAATCTGTTACCATTTCAAGATGAATGGCTTTGATTACCAAACATATAAAGATACATACATATACTTTGTGCAGAACACTTTTTCTTTGATGTCTATATTTTATATCAAATGGTCCACAGAAATCAACTCCTGAGCAATTAAATGGGAATCTAGGAGTAACTCTCTTTATAGGCAAATCACCCATTAATTGCTCAACACTTATAAGTTTAACTTTAAAACATGTAATATAATCATAACAATTTTTCGACACCTTGTTTTACCTTGTATAAGCCAAAATGTTTGTCTGACATAATTCAGCAAAGCAGTTGGACCTAAATGCAAATATCGCTTATGATACATTTCCATAATGATTTTTGTGAGTTTATGGCCCTTAGGAAGAATAATAGTAAATTTACTATTAAAATTTATATTTGCATTTTTTTTATTCTACTATTTACTCTTAATAATCCATCCTGATCTAAAAAGGGGCATAAGCATTTTACCTTACTTTTATCAGGTACATGTTTTTGTTGGCCCACACACTTCATTTTGGTGGGGAATTCTAGTCTCTGAAAATCCTTTGCCAAGAAATTTTCTGCTACCTTGATTTCTTCTGTTGACAATTCTCCTATCCTTGTTTTAGTAGAGCTCTTTAAGTTGAATAGGAATCTGAAAATATAACTTACAACATGCAATATTTTAGTATAATTTTTACTAATATTGAATAAGTCATAAATAAAGGAATTTGAAGTCAAAGTCAACACAGAGGAGTCATTGTGAGGCACAATTCTCAGTTCAGAGGTAAGCTCATCTTGTATCATTAATGAAGGAATTTCTCGGTTGGTATAGTCTTCTTCAGCAAGGAAACTGTTGCCGTTAAACCATAGTTCACTTTCAATCAGTTTTTTAGGTTCCATTCCTCTCGAGATAAAGTCAACAGGATTGTCCCTCGCTGAAACATGGCGCCATTGATGAATCTCAGTCAAGTCCTGTATTAGGGCAACTCGGTTGGCAACAAACGTTTTTCGAAGATAAGGCTCCTTCTGGATCCACGAAAGAGTTATCATGGAATCACTCCACAAATGTATATTCTTACTGCACTCTTTAGGATGTAGGGCATCTCTAACTTTTGTAATCAGCTTCGCTATAAGAACTGCTGCACACAATTCCAACCTCGGGATTGTAACTCTCTTAAGGGGTGCCACTCGTGACTTGCTACAAGCCAAAGACACTTCAGAATCTCCAGTCTCAGATGTTGATTTACAATAGATCACACATCCATACGCAGACTCAGATGCATCCGCAAATCCTCGTGCATTGAATTGTGCTTTATAATGCATCGCTTAAATTCAACATTGTTGATTGTTGGCAAAGTTTCAATAAAGTTCTGCCATTCCTGGGCTTCCATTGCAGGAAGGGCATCGCTCCACTCTAGCTTTAAACACTAAAGTTTTTGCAAGAACATCCTTGTTTTAATTATCACTGGACCCAAGAGGTCAAGGAGATCAAAAGTTCTTGCAATTGTCGAAAGCACTCCTCATCCTTTCATTGAAGGAATTGCACCCTCAAGATGTATTTGAAAAGTGAAATGATCTGTGCTGTGTCTCCACAGAACTCCTAACCCCTTTGTATCTTCCTGGAAATGGTAGTCATTATCAGAACCTGTCTTTATTTCCGAATGATTACTACACCACTTGTGTAGCGTCATTTCTCCACTCCTAAGGATATGCTCCAGTTCAGTTTGAAGTTTTTTAGTTTCAGTTATGGTGACAGCTTCACTAAGCACATCATCCATGTAAAAGTTTCTCTGTAGGATGGGTGAATCTAGGGAATACTTCTCCTTTTCATCTGAAGATAGATGAAAAAGCACTCAAGTTGCAAGTTATGGTGCACTAACTGTGCCATACGTAACTGTTTTGAGATCATAAGTTTTAACTGGTTCATTCACTCCCTCTCTCCAAAGAATTCTTAAAATTTTAGTTTTATTAGGATCAATTAGAATCATTCTATACATTTGTTTAATATCTGCTACAAAAGAATAAATGTGTCTACGAAACCTTATCATTATTGAAAAAATATTCTCTTGTAAAGTACCACCATTAAATTGTAAGGAATTAAATGAATTTCCTAAAGTGGTTTGAGAAGACGCATTAAATGCCACGCGAAGTTTTTAGTAATTTTATCAGGGCGATAAATACCTAAATGAGGTATACAATACGTTCCTACTTCTTCCTCACAATCTGGAATTTCTGTCATATGACACAATTTGTCATACTCGCTCAAAAATTCCTTATATAGTTTTAAATAGTCAGGCACTCTTAAAAAACGATTCCATAACGAATTTAATTTTTTAATGCAATTTCTTTAGATTTACCTAAGCACTTTGGGTCTCCTTTTAAAGGTATTTTATCTATATATCGCTCTGTACTGTCTCTCTTAACATTTGTTTTGAAATGTTCTTCACATATTATTGTACCTTTATTTTTAGAAATTTTAGTTTCAACATTTCGGGCTCATTTTTAAACGTGACATTATTCTTTATAATGTTCGTTAACTCTACAATTGTCATTTTATCAGTAATGACCTCTCCTAACTCCGTAGACGCAACTAGCAAATCAATTTGATTCACGTTTTTAAACATTTTGAAAACGGAACTCAAAACTCAATTTTAAATTTATATAATTAAGTTAATCAACAACACAAACTATAAAAATAGTTATTAAGCTCAACAAAATTAATTCAAATAGATAATATGAATTATCTCATGGGAGTGAATGACCAGAAAAGCTCAAGCACATACCTCATAGCAACTGATACCGCTCTCAAAGACAGTTGTATTGTTGATGTTTACTCATTTTTGCACTCACTGTAGGCCATATCTAATCAAAGCTTTGGCAAGTTGGACCATATGTTTGTGTATAGTCAATAGCTCTAATATCTAAATAATGGTCTGTATAATGTTAAATATAAAAAAAAATACTCTTTATTTTTCGTAGTTGATTCTCCTCACTCAGTTTACAACTGCTCTCCTCAAATGCAGTAATTCGACTGTCTCCTCTCTTACAGCTTCTTTTGTTTAGTTTTTCTCACATACAAAGTTGGCGCTGCTGCAACAGCGCTTCATGGATACAGAACAACAAATAAAAATGTTTTTATAAAAAAAATTATTTTATAGCTAATTACTTCTTCGTGTATGTGGTCAAAAGCAGTTACAGATATCTATTTCGAAAATATATTGACAGCAGCTTCACATTAAATATTTTACTTTCTTTTCTTAATGAATTTATCATTTTTATCGAAGAATATGTAACAATTGTACCTGAAATGAGCCGGAGCAAATGTTGAGAAATCACTCTAAGCAAGTGAAGTGTATTAGGGTGATTGATGTAAACACATAATACAAAACAGGAAATGTATTATTGTATAGTTATTATATTATTATTTGTTTACGCTCACACACAAAAGGTATCTTTAAATCATTAAGAGATTTCATCATCACCCACAATGAAAAAAATCCCGATTTATTATTAATGATGAAGACTATCAATCAAAATCCAGCTGAAATATATATTTCGTCTCAGAAATTTAATTTTTATAATAATTTTGTTTTATTTATAAAAATTATTATGTAATATTATTAACACATTTATTTTTAGAGGGTATTTTATAATATTTTCTTAAAATCTCCTCTAAAAATAAATGTGATGTTTTATAAATTAAAATTTAGCTATATATTGATATTTATATTGCAACAGAATTACCTGCTTTCGGCTGTAAATGTCTTATTTCATATTCAAATTTATAAGAATCATATTTCAGCTTTAATAATATAATATTATTGTGTACTTTTCAATATTAAATTTATATTAAACGCTTGAAATTGAATTTAAAAATGTATTCGTCGCTTACATACTCGCGATAAGCATTACAGCTTTTCTGCTGACAGACGTTCTTCTGCCCGGGACATGTGGTATTTCACACCGAACACAGCCAGAGATCCGTCGAACTCACGAGTGGCAAGTGAAGCCCGAATCCTTTTCACTTTTAAAATGGCATAAAGTGGAGTGTGTTAACTCATTTGTCAACCGCGTCACGTGATTATTATTTATAATGACGGGGCTCAAGGCATTTCCATAGGTAGAAGTCAGTAAGTGAAAAATGTGACATAAAAATAATCGGAAAAAGATTCAACAATTATTCAATATATTTTACCATACAAAAAAGTCCATTAATATGAACACATATGAATATTGTAAGAAAATGCTCTTTATGAAATTGTGATTATAAATAATTGTTTCAAATGTAATTAAAGATCATAATACTGTAAATGATACTGATCATATTAAATATATTAATAACATAATTATTGAAGAAATTTCATGTTAATTACACATTTTGATACAATATTAAAAGTATAGTATGTAAGCAATATGTGTTACTTTTCATTAGTGTCATATATATATATATATATATATATATATATATATATGTATGTATATATATATATATATATATATATATATATATATATGTATGTATGTATGTATGTATGTATGTATGTATATATACTTATATGTGTGTGTGTAATATTCTAGATGCTTCAACGTTTAGAGGAGAAGTAAAAACATATATTCAAAGATAGATATAAAGACTGTGAATTCCCATGATTTAGCATTCAGGGAAAATCGTAATTTTAACATAACGTTCTTTGCCATTTTTTAAAGATACGTAGTTACTTAGATTTATTTAGAATTCAGTTTTGTAGCATAAAATGGTGTTTAACTTACACAACAGTTTAAACTAAAGAAATGTCTTACTGAAGACATTAAATAACTATCCAATTCCTAAATTAAAATATTGAAATTGAAAATACTAATTCAGTTATTGCATTGAATAAATATAAGAATCCAGATATATTTCACTTACACTTTAATGCATTTCTGATTGCCAGCTTTCTTGAAGAAGTGAAAACACATTAACTTTAATGAGTAACAGTAATATTAAAAATTTTTAGTTACTTAAAACAATATTCAATGTAAGAATGAAGGCAGAAAGGGATATATTTTTTTATCAATAGCTCTTCATGAATAGTAATGATTAGAAGGAAAGAAGAAACCACATGCTCCCATTCTTGATTCAAACATAATTATGGAATAATGTGAATAAGCAGCTATAAAATATGCTAAAGAAATGATTAATTATAATTTAAATTAATTATAGATGCTATATTCAAAACTATGAAGACAAGCATAGTCTGTAATTCAATCTTTAGACCATAGTTCTATTTTTTTTTTTTTTTTTTTTTTAAGGAAGTCGCTCTCAACTATTTTTTCATGCTGTCTCTCAATAATTAAATACAATCCCCTTCCAAATATATATGTATGTTTGGAACTTATTATTCAAAAATGTTTTATTCAATTCCGTGGTATTCCATAGGGTTCTAATTTTTCAAGTATACCTGCAAATCTATTTTCACGTTGCTTTGAAAATTTTTTATTATATTATATATATACATATATAGTATAATGGTACAATAAAAAATTTATTGATGATTAGGGAAATGACAAAGCTCTATCCCTGTGCTTTAAACATTTTACCTTCTCCTATATTATTTGCTGAAAATATTTTTCACGCAGTGAGTTAAATCTATATTGAATTTCAAAAGTAAAATTAGTGCAAAATGTGTGGAATAATGATATATTTTATTTCCTACTATCAAAATTTAAAAATAGAATGGAATTTAAAAAGAAACTTTATGAATTTATAGTGTTTATTACTTGATAGTTATTGTATCTAAATAATATCTATCAAGTAATCAAATAATTATTGTTATTTGATTGCTTAATTGTTATTATATCTAAAAAATATCTTAATATCTAAAAATAAAGCATACATAATTTTCAAAATGTTTATTTTTTGTTTGTGTTTTAAGGATATGTTTTAAATAATTATTGAATTGGATGTCTACGCAAACATCTAATTTAAAATTGTGAAACATTGCTTTTGTGCTATTTATGTCAAAGATAGGGTATCAAGAGATATTAACATTGTTCTTTTCATTTTCAGATATCTGATGTGTTCCACCTATGCAATGGGAGAGTGTTTAGAAATGCTATATCTACGTGAGTTATAAATTCGTCAAAAGAAAATTTTTACAAAGATCATGCTATTTTGGATCAAAGTTCAATGAATAATTATATGATGACTGATTGCGTAAATATTTTAGGTTAAAAAATAAAACTAATTGCGGAATTTCTAGTATATGTGATACATACACAATCAAATCGGTAGTTCAGGCTTCAATTTCTAATCTTGAGGAATATTTTACGAATTAGAAAAATTTGGCTGTTTCTGAAATTACTGATTTCATGTTGTCAAAGACGCTTAAATTTAAAATACAAGAAATAAAATGCGTAAAATAAGCTGATGAAATTTAATAAACCAGATTACATAGATTTACATTTATTCCTAGAAATATTTCATGATTTATTATGTCCAGGTCAAAAATTTCCTATTAATATGTAGAAATGGTAGAGTGTTGTAATGGACTATGTAGTTAATGGTAGATTACCTAGTTCAATGGTGCGAAATGTACTTTGCGGTTTCATAAAACGAATAATTTATATGAAGCTATAGTAAAATTCAGGGAAATTGAAAATGTTAAAAACAAAGTTTCTAAAATAAAGAAAATATAATATGTGAAGAAAATTTCTAGAACAAATCTCTTTGGAAAGATTGTTTAAGTGTTTCTTAAAATGATTGCAAAAAACAATAAATTCTTTATTTAATCCACTTTCAAGGGAGCCTGTGATTTAATATTTGAGTTAATATGAGAAATTGGTTTATATGATGGAAATTTCAACGTATGAGGAAGTAGTAGGAACATACTACAATCCAATTTGGGTATATAACGCCTTGATTAAAGAACTATAATATCTCACATAGTATTTGACGTTTCTTCTAAAACAATTTTTACAATATGTTTAACTCGCTACAATTTAATGATAATGCGTTACAAAAGGATTCTAATTTCAATAATGGTCTAGTTTCGTAAGCATCTTTATACTTTGGTAGCTACTATTAAACAAATGCCTAGAATGATTTCAAATGATCTCAATCAAATTAAACTTTCGAGAATTACTTGGTGAGAAGGAGTGAGGAACGCGCTTTAGACTTATGAGCACAAAACAACTGCACAAGGTCTAGTTTGTGACCATTCTTCGCAGATAGATTTTTCATTCATCAAAAGAAAAAATATTCCTTAGCTTACGAGTCTCAGAGGGAGAATTTTGTATGGACGATATGCTTAGCGGTGCAGGCTTGTAATAAAAAAATATCTGTTGTTTAATGGTCTTAATTTCCGTTGTAATGAAAAATATCCAGATCAAACAGTTCCTTCATCAGTCATAAAAGATAAATTTACGTCTGAATTTACATCAGTGACACCTCTGCGTTAAATCTGACTTCAAAATCCTTTATTTGTGAATTACTTAGAATTAGTAATAATTATACCAAAATTCGCATGTTGTAAGTTATAAATTCCAATACATTTACAACCCAAAGCGTTCAACTAAAAAAGAGGACACAAGAGAATTGTATAAGGAAACAATCAATAAAACAGGCACTTTTGTAGCAAAAGAAGCTCAAAGACTACATTTCACTTGCTAGATGAAAGGCTTACCTCTACAAAGTATGAACTTAATAAAAATGAACTGAAATGTTTGTGCTTTTTTTAGAAGAAGAGAGATTGTTATCATTAAATAGGAGGGAAAAAATGCGACAGTAAATTAAAACATTAAATTTCCTCTTTTTTCCGTAAGGCCTTAAATTTACAAAAAACTTCAGAAAAATGTATCATAAGTGATATATATATATATATATATATATATATATATATATTGATGCAATATATATATGTATGTGTGTATGTATGTATGTATGTATGTATGTATGTATGTATGTATGTATTTATACATGTGCCAAAGTCATTCATCTCGAAATAGTAACAGATTTGAATTCAAAATAATTCCTTGCGCATTTGAAAATTTTTGTTACTGTTAGAGATTTTGGTTTAAATATATATTCCAATAATACATTATACTTCACAGATATAAATAAGGTATTGACCACAATTTTCATGTGTAAATTTTAAATTAGATACTTAAAAATTACTTATCAATTAAGGGGATGTGCAATTGCAAACTCTTAATAATTTGTAATGGAATTCCAAATGAGGAAGAGAGATAGATTATGTACAAGTCAATTATGTAGTGATATCCTGTGTGAAATCTACCTCCTTAGAAACAGTCGTTAGGGAAAATAATACAAGGGTGTGATCAATGGATCAGAGTTGTGAAAGTAAAAACCTCTTTAGTAAAGCAAAAATCTCTTAAGTCTTCTAAGGACGAATTTCAAAAAAATAACTGTCCTCATTCCTCTAAATAAAGTAGTTACTGAATTTCATGTTAAAAGGTGTATTGATGTTTTTTTCAAATATGTTCCTAGATTGAAATATGTTCTTAGGTTCTTAGAAAAGAATTCATAATAAGAGACCAGAGATATTTCTTGCTGAAATAGAGATTCTTCATGAAATTTTTTCGCACCCCTATACATCTCTGCTGTTAACTATTAAATGTATTTGGAATATAAAATTCCACATTTTTATTATAGTAATTGAATTTTATTTTACCCAAATCTGAAAGATTTTCTGGGATATGATTTCTTAGAAAAGATATAAAAATTACTGAATTCCATAAATACTAAGCTAAATGAATTAATGTCACTCACACAACAGTAGTTTTAATAATTAGAACAAGCAAACTAATGATCACATGCAAAAAATATTAGTATAAGGGCGAATCTTAAATGGAGAAGTAAAGGAAAATCTATGAAAAAAATTTTTCAAAACAATTAAAATTCAAAATTGTATAATTTTATTTTCCTGAAAAATAAAAATATATAAAAGATATGAGAATGAATGCGTTACCTCAAAGTACGTTTCAAACTTTAAGACTCATTTTATATAGCCCTTTTGGGGGAAAAATTAACCATCGAGCAACAAAGAAACCTATGTCTTGAATCATTTGAGTATCTTTAAGGAAGGTGATCATCCCTTGAATATGCTTGACTTGTTATCGATGTAATCTACTTTCATCTTTTCACGGTATTATTTAAAAGTGTTTCCATGTGAAAATTTAATTAAATTAATTAGAAATCACATTAATCATCAAGAATTAATATCACATAGGACTTTTTGCTTATGACGTAACAATAAATATTTTTAATGTAAAAAGTATAATTAATCAGTACTTACAACGCGTGAATAATAAATGAAAAACACTTTTGATGCACTTACTAAATAAATGGAATATTTAAACTTCTTTTACTTTTTTAGAGTGATGATTCTTATGTACATTTAAAAAGGAAATGCATCACTGGGACTTCATGTGATGAGAATTAATAAAATATTTTATAAACATAAAATAAAATAAATAATCTATAACATAAAATATTTCAAATATTGAAGTGGCATTCAACGTAATATTAAGGTTAAATGCCACAGAAATGAAACATTTAAAATGAAACGTAAACACATAAAACAATATTGAGAGTTCTTTATCTATATATATATATATATATATATATATATATATATATATATATATATATATATATATATATATATATATATATATATATATATATATATATATATATATATTAAATTATTAATTAACGGATTCAATACAGAATTTATAAGAATTTTAAATGTAAAGAAAAACAAAACTTTTATTGTAAACAATTGTAAGAAAACACGATTTAATTATCTTAAGCATATTTTATTTTGCATAGAATCTTTCAAGAAGAAAAGCTTAAAATATATGTCATGTACAAATACTGATTTAATCACACACATTCTCACACAGTAAAAATATTTAAATCGTGTAATGTAATATATAATATTTTCCGAATAAACCTTAAATAATATCAATTTTAGAAAAAACTATTATTGCGATGCCAGCATTAATTTTTTTAGTATATAAATATTTCACTATTGCTAAACACATTATGGCTTACAATTTATTTCATATAAAAGGTACAAATGTAATTTCTTTTGTTTTGAAAGAACTTAACTTTCCAATTTTATTTAGCTACGGCAGTGAAATAAATAAATTCAGATATCTTTAAGGCTAACTTTTCATTTGGAACTCTTTTTATTTTAGTAATCTTGTTAAAATAATATATTCTGAAGAGAGTAGTTGTTTTTATTGTCAGAGCAGACAATTTTATTTATTTGTTTTGTTCCATGATATCTTTTTCCTTAGTTTAATGATAACTTTTTCTGCCTTAAAATAAAAGTACATATATGTATTTGTCTACAGTTTTTAGAAATAAATCTACATTAATATTTTTATCTTTTCATTATTGTTATGGAAAAAATCTAATTAAAAAATAATCCTAATTTAACTAGGTACAACTGTACAGTTTTATTTTATAACTTATTTGAACTCATGTACGTTTCATAAGTAGTAGACATACTATTTATATATTTGTTCTTTTCTTCTCGCTATGTAGTTTATCACGTGACGTTATTTTTTCTCTCTCATTTGAGAGAGCTCTTTACTTTACATATGCTTATTTATATATACTTTAAGAAACTTCATTATATCTTTTTATTTCTTTTTTAGAATGTGAAAACGTCTAATATAAAATATGTAATTAAATAATAAGAAGAATGAATAAATTAATGCAATCCATTTTTATTTTTTGCTTATATCTTTTATATATATAATCCAATGACAAGACACTGTAGTAAGTTTCAGTCTAGTGGTTTAACGGAAGTTAAGGCTCAAATAATTTACAAAAGCATTTTGTTAAAACTATTAATTAAAATAGATTCTTTTAAATGCCTTTACACCTTTTGGTAAGTCTTTTGTTTTATTATTTGTAAGGAATGTGTTGTTTACGGGGAACATAAGGCACATTCCTTCAATATTCACATTCTGAAAGTATAGAAAAAGCCTTAGGAATTCGTATGTATTTGAAATTTTAGATTAGAAATTGATTTTCATGCAAGTAATTATAGTATATCTCCCCTTTCTAAGCATAAACGCAGAAATAAAAAGGCTAAAAAAGGGTCATTACCAATACAGAAAACAATAGTAAAAAGACCAAAGAAATAAATAAAAATCGTATCTTTATTTATAAAGAATAAGTGTTATATATGCATAAATGAGATACTTTCCTAAAATATGAGTCCACATTATAAAATCAAAGAAAAAAACCAGGAAGCCATTATGTTTTGATGAGTGGCATATCTAAAAGTATAAATAATAAATAGTATAACTGTTGTTAAACTGAATATGCATGTATTTTAAAAGAAAGACCAGTATTATTACTGTTTACCATAATTTGTAATTTGTAAATTTTTATAATTTGTAAATCAAATACATATTCTCACTTGCTGAACTTATAATTTTTTAATAAATTTATAAATACACAATATCTTTTGTGAATTGAACAAATCTATAGTCATTCATTCGCATTTTGATAGTTCAATTTTTGCAATAGGATATTTTTTGTGTTTTTATGCGTATGAAAGTCTGTGTGTTATGAATAAAGAAAAGGAAAATAAATGAACAACATCTCAAAAATAGAATATTATAATATAAAAAAACAAGACAAAAATAAATTTTAAATTATTTTTAGATTGTCTAATGAAGTTTATAAAAACATATTTAAATTTTGTCTCAGAAAATTTTGGTTGAAAAGGAATTTTTGATCATATTTATGTAGTTCAAGGTTGGATGATCACAATTTCCTTTTTCATTCAAATATTAAAGATTTAATAATTAAACGCAATGTCTCCTTTTAATGTGGTAGAAATCAAATAAGCGTCATTAAATTATATATTTAATTTTGATAGTTTCATTCGACACTGCTAGTTCAACTTATAATGAATATCAATAGTTCTTCAACTTATTTAAATAGAAGTGTAACATCTATTAAAATGTTTCTTTTCTAAAGAAAATATTTAATAATATTGTTTTATTAAATGTAATGAAAGAAAAATGCATGTTTTTGAAATATAAATAGAAAGCGTTTAACAATTCAAATAAAGGGAAATACAATATTTCTTGTACACGTGATTTTTAACAGCTTTTGAAATAAAGTTTAATGGAAATAACTAAAAGTTTCTAAGCGAATATATACTTGAACAAATTGTAAAGTATTTGGTACACATGTATACTCTGAAATAAAATTCAATTAAAGTTTTGAAATAATAAGGAAAGAAAGATATTTATGTAGATCAACATTAGAAAGTAATTGAAAATTAGAGATAACTATAAGCACAAGAAAAAAAGATTTTTGCAATGTATAGTATTTAAAAGAAAATATTAAAGACAAAATTAATTGAAACAACTGAAAAATTCTATACTTGCTTTTTCTGAAAAGAAACATTTGTATTAAAGAGAAGAAAATGACCTTAACAGATTGAAATTTTGTATGAATATAGTAAAGTATATTAGAGTGAAATATAAACGAGGTAAGTTAAAAATATTCGTCAGGTAAGTATATGGTAAATGACGTGTTGAAAAAAGGAATTAATATCCAATATATACATATTATTTTTAAAAACTGCGATGGTATGAATAAAAAAAAATTCTCTTAGTAGCAGATATCATGGAAATTATCACCAGCACAGATATGAGAGTGTGCAAACAGCTTTGTTAAAATTTTACATTTTGGAAATTTGATGATGAGAATTCTTAAACTTTACTATTAAGATTTCAGCTTAGCATGGAACAAACAATGCAGAAGTTCAGTCTCGACAGCTGGTAGAACGTTTGTAAAACACGACAGATGTAACATATAGCTGTTCTACAATTTTTAATGTGTATTGCACCATGAACTACGCACAATTCATTGTTTCATGATATCTCGATGTAGAATCATAGGAATCTATGGATTCAGAAGTCTTCAGATGTAAAAACTGCCGTATAGATTGGAAATGAATTTGTTTTCAAATAAATCGATTTTTGAGATTTAATTTTGGCTATATCATTTAATGGCATGTTATTCACAACATTTTCCAAAGTTATAGAGAGTGAAACTTTTATTTTATTATAATCACATCTTTTGTTAGGATTTGTAGACGATCTCAGCTGGTGGAAATCACTACTTGCAATTTCAAGCATAATTTGTTAAGGTAGACTGTACATTAATAAGGAACTATATATCTTACTTTCAAGGCATTCCTGGATTGAAATTTTATTCTAAACATGCTTTCTCAACGCTTTCCATAGAATATTTAAGAACTTCCATGCAGTAAATAAATATTCAGCAATGGTTTGATGGACACTACATATGTTTCCGAAAGGAATATCGTGGTATTACGATAGATTTATCTCTCGTGATAATCTAATGTATTTAAATTTGATCTTCACAGACAAAAGATCGAAATTCTTTATCCCTTCCAACTTTTAAAATTTGCTTAACTTCATACTAAGTCCTATTGCAATATTTTCTGCAATATGCATCATAATAATTAAAAATGTAATTCTTCTATTTACGTCCTAAATTGAATCAATATTATCTATCTTTATATTTTGTTTCTATATTGATAAGCAATTAATTTTGAGGAGTCACAAATATAATTTTTAGACAATTGTTTAAGATATATTTTAACTGCCTATTTAGAATTTTATTCATGGAATCAAATCGGTGCATTAAATTACATTAATCTGAGCTCATTTCTCTTCCATATCCTATTAGTGAATTTAATAGCAAATAAAACATAAAACTACATTAATATAACTGAATTTTCTAGCTCTTGCAAACAATTTTATAAATCCTACTCTAGAAAAATTTTTAAAATACGAAAATTGTATTATAATATTTCATAATTCCTGAAAATTCTGAAGAAACATGAGGCAAACATCTTTAGCATACAATTATTTTGCGAATATACTTTTGTATTTCGTTAGGCTTCAACACTTTAATACATTTAATTTAAAAATTATACATATATATATGTGTGTGTGTGTATGTGTGTGTGTGTGTGTATGTGTGTGTGTGTGTGTATGTGTGTGTGTGTGTGTGTATGTGTGTGTGTGTGTGTGTGTGTGTGTGTGTATTATGAGACAAAATTTGAAGACTCGCTGACAAAATTTGAACAATTCAATATAAAGAATAGGAGGAAAACATATGGATTACGTCTTCGTCAGGAGGGAGATGGTCAGCTATGCAAATTAAACATTATTTTCCGACCTGCGCGAAATACTTACGACTAAATATCTTCTAGAAAATTTCCCGAAGAGTGTTTTTTATTATAAAAAATATACATACAAATTTTATATAAAAATAAAGTAAATAGAATATGGTTTCTAAATTATATTAACTTTGTGAATTAAATCGTAATTTTTCAAATTCCTTTTGATTTTTGTATCTTTCTCCTAATTTGAAATTTGTTCTGATTTGCTAGTTTTAATTTATTACTTTTCCTTAATGGATTTGTTTACTTTCCCTTGGTATACTGTTTACTTTAATTTTAGATATAAAAATCTTTATATTTCTTTCTTTAAACCAGAGCAATCTTCCAGGGAGTTTCTCAATGATATTTAGACGTATGTCTTTTATGCATGTCAGAGAAGAGTGTATCTCAATCCTGGCGAAGATGTTGTCCCAATGCTTTCCTCTTATTCTTTGTATTGAATAATTTTGTTTAGTCTTGCCACAGATTTTTCTAATTTTGTCACACTTGTTTTGTTTTTACTATTTTTTATATTTTATCTTATTTATACTTGCCTATCTCTAATTTGTTGCTTTTCTCTCATTACTTATATTTTTTTTAGTTTATGTGCTATATATATATATATATGTATATATATATATATATATATATATATATATATATATATATATATATATATATATACACTCATATCCATAAATTAAGGTTAATTTAGAATCACATAGAAATTGAACTCTAAAATAAAAATATCACATGTAGAATTATCACACACAACTTGAAGAATAATATGCAAATCACAAGAAACCACCAGATGGCGCCAATAGTACATCACAGTTACAAAAGTGTAAGCGAGAGGTATTTAAGAAATAGTTGAAAAGAAGGAAAATCAGGCCAGGCTTTGGCAATGATTCGAAGATGAAGGTAATGTGAGTAGACGTCATATCACAGGTCACCCCACAAATTACAACACCGAATGAGGACCGGTATTTGGCAGTTACTGACAAAAGAAAAAGACTGATTACAGTATCAGACTTGCCTTGTCAGTTCTCTTCAGCTACCGGTACGATAGATTCAAGGCAGACTATGTACAGACGCTTAAGTCACATTGGTCTATATACTCGTAGGTAAGGGTACCACCAAGAGAACACCATTGCACGACAACGTTACGTTGGTTCAGGATTGCTCTTTTGGGAATAAATTATTCTGGGTTCCAGAACTAACCTGTATGTTCCAAATGTAACCATGGCAGGCCACATCCATCGGCATGTCATTCAGGAACACCGTATATGTTTGTTTCGGGGCGCCATGTGTACAGAATTTCTGTTTATGGATGACAACGCCCGTCCTCACAATTCAAACATTGTAGACGGATGCCTTCAGTCGGAGAATATACCCCGTATGGACTGGCCAGCATACTCACCGGGCTTGAATTAAATAGAGCATGTGTGGGACATGCTTGTCAGACGAATTGCAGCACGTCAACCCCTTCCCACATGTCTACCAGAACATCGAAAAACATTGCTTAATGAGTGGTGTAATATTCTTCAAGACCAGATTGGTAAATTGATACTCAGTTTGCTAAGCATTGTACGACCTGTATTGCATTGTTGTTTGTAAATAGGTTATTTTTTGAAATTTCCTCATGGGAGTAAAAATCGCAATTTTCGTTAATGATGTGAAATATATAGCACCTTTTTTACGCTTTACCTTTTGTTTAATAAATACACTTAACACAAATAAATCACATTTGTTTTGCTTGTTTCTTTCTTTGCCTGAAATTGCATTATTCTTAATTTTGAACACGAGTGTATATATATATATATATATATATATATATATATATATATATATATATATATATATATATATATATATATATATATATATATATATATATATATATATATATATATATATATATATATATATATACATATATTATATATATATATATATATATATATATATATATATATATATATATATATATATATATATGTATGTGTATATATATATATATATATACATACATACATAGATATATAGATATTCAGATAACATACAGATATATATATATATATATATCTCTGTATGTTTTGAAAACTTAATTATTTGATTTGTTCAGTATTTCATCAACGTTTTTCTAGACGTTATCTTTTAAATATCCTAGATTATAAAATTATGTTTTCTTTTTAAAACGCCGTTTGAAAGTAGAAACTGGAGAAGTATTACTAAGAAGTAAGATAAAATTTAGTAATCTTTGACGCTTTAGAAATAATGTCGTTATTATGGTCCTTGAAAAGAAAAATAGGTCATTCTTATTTTCCTCAAAAAAAAACAAACTTATGAGATTTCTTGAAGCTTTCTCATTTGTAACAAGAACAAGTCTCTTTAATTCCGTTGGGAAATGAACAATTTTACTTGGAAACATTAACCAGATTATGGATTTTATTTCTAAAAATGAGTGAATTTTGCTTCTCACATTTATATATCCAATGATACAGAGAAAGGTCTTGAGTAAACTTTTAGTGAATAAAATAGTGCTTAGTATTATTTTATATATAGTAAATAATATCTTATTTATAGTAAAATTTTATGACTGACAATCACATTTCTCATCTGAAAAATTGCTTTAGTTGCTTTACTTTGTTTGATAAAATTTCTTCCCGGAAATGTATTGCTACACAACTAACTTAAAAAACAATAATCCCCGTTGCTTGAATGATATAAATGATTTTCGGATCAAGCAGCAATATGTTGAAAGGTCTGACACCATTCGTTTGTACAAAATGTCCCCCAATAAATTCCTTTTTAATACCATTAAATAATAAACCCAATTTTCAAGAAAATTTTTAAATCCAATTACCTCCACATTAAAGAAGTGTATAAGAACTTAATTAATAACTCAAAATTAAACTATTGGAAAGACACTTTCTGATGTTACCCCTACAAATGTATGGAAGAAGATTTATAAAGGCATGAAGGGAAACTTTAGTAAAAGTGTCGAGATTACTAGCTTTGAAACCACTTCAGGTCACTTTGCATCTTCTTTTGAAGAATCTCTCAGCGCTACCTCAAATGTTTCACTCCCAAATGACAATCCTTCTAACGATAATTCCTTTCAACAAAATATTCGAGAACAATCTAACAAGGCCTACTCTGTAGAAGATAATGTACCATTTACAGTCAATAAGGTTAATGCTGTTATTCACGGTTTGGCCACTGGGAAATTTTCTGGCCTGGATTCCCTTTCCAATGAAATGATTAAATTCTTTAATCAGTGTTCTCCTTCTGTATTCAATTTATGATTAAAATTTTCTCTCCTCCCTGCTCTTTGGAAAAATGCTAAAGTTGTCTTAATTTTAAAGAGTTTAAACTCTAAGCGCGCGACAACACCTTAAAAATATTTGGTGTATTAGCTTATTGTCTTGCATTGAAAAATATCTCAAAAATCTTCTTACAAATAGACAATGATAGCATCTAAACAATCATAATTATATTAGTAAAGACCAATATGGATTCACATCACAGAAATCTACTGAGGATGCATTACTGCGACTTGTTCACATTATAAAGGAAGGGAAAAAGAAAAATTTGTACACTATTTTCTTTTCAATGGATATAAAAGGAGCGTTTGATAACGCATGGTGGTCCCATATTATTTTCTTAATGAAGGAGGCTTATACTCCTTCAAATATTCTCAATCTCTTCCACAGTTTCTTGAACAACAGAGCTACTGTTCTCACTCTTGGTAATAAGTCGAAAATAGTTAACATCCAAAAAGGATGTTCACAAGGCTCTACTTCTGGCCCATTTCTTTGGAACCTAATTATGAATGATTTACTAAAAAATCTGAATGCATTTAAGTGCTGGAAAATTGCTTTCACAGATGACTTACTCGTATTTGTTCAGAACAAAAATTTTCCCGATTTATGCAGTACCACTCCAGATATTCTTGATTTCATTCATATTTGGACTCAACATTGCAAGCTAGAACTCAATCATACGAAGTGCAAAGTAATGAAGATTCACAAAAAAGCTAACATTGATACCACAATCAATCTTGCTATGGGCAGTAATTTTCTGGAAGTTGTAGATAAAATTAAATATCTTGGTGTTGTTGTCTATAGTAAACTTCACTAGAAGCAACACTTGAAATACATTTTAGCTAAGGTTAACATTTTTACAATTGCATTGTATAAAATTTGCAATAGCAGTTACGGTATTAAATTCCAAGTTTCAAAATTGATTTTAAAACAAGGCATTGTTCCCGTTATTCTTTATGCATCGCGAATTTGGGGAGACAGTTTGAAAAAAAAAATAATCCAAAAACTTATCAGAAAAATACAAAGAAAACTGCTCTCGAGGATTGCTAGAAGATATAGAACAATCAGTTATGATGCTCTCTTCATTCTCTCTGGTCTTCCACCTCTTGATGTTGTGATGCTTCATCAAAATGAGGCTTATCGTTATGCTCAAGAATCTTTTTTCTAACCATCTTGATTGTGATTTGAAATTTTCCTCCCTATCTCATCCATCTACAAGATCTCCTGTAAGATGTAACTAGCTTTAAAAATCCCATTGTGGAAGTCCAGACTTCAATTATGTGTGATGTCAAAAATAATTCCTTCACTTTCTCCTATGTCAAGGGTCATAGTAGTGTGTATGGAAATGAAAAAGCAGATTTCCTGGCCAAATCTTCTCTTGCACTTTTAAATAAACTGGATACCAGCTTACCTAAGTCTTTTTTTAAAACCACAGCAAAAAAAAAAAAAAGAAAGAAAGATTATCACAGAATGAAACTGAGGTTTTGTTTCCTCTCTCAATTGTAAGTGGACAAAATCTTTTTCCCATCAGTTCGCATCAGAATTAAGAGCTACTGTGGTTCTACACTGACCTTTAAATTACGCATTTCCTCACTGGGCATGGGAAATTCAATAACTATCTTCACCGTTTCCACATTAAAAACAGTGATTTGTGCATGTGTAACTCTGGAAGTGATAACCCTACTCACATTCTTCTTGAATGCCCATCTGTTTCAGAAAAAAGGAACGAACGTTGTAAAGAATTAAATATCAGGTGGCCCCCGATTTTGGTGGACCTAGTAAAAAAAGAGAATTTTAAGTTTTTTTTTAAAAAATTATCCGTGCTGTTATCTAAGTCCTTTTTATTTTTATATCTCTTTTTACCCTCTGCCTTATTTTATTAATTTTTCATATCATGATTTATTTGGATTTGTTATGAAGTACATTGTTGTACCTTCGGGCCCTGTGTGGTATTCCTTGGTGCACAGGGCGATATTTTTGTTTTCCCAAATAAAAAATTACCATTAAATATATTAAATTATAATAAAATGTAAAAAATAATTTTTCTTAATTGAATTTACCTTAACAATTATTATAATTTACATAACAAATAATAATTAACATAAATTTCTTGTAAATATTTTAAATATTCTTTAAATTAGTTTTTTGTAAATTTTTTAATATTTCGTTAATTAAGTCGTAATGATTAATCAATAAAATGGTTAAACTCAGAAATTTAGTATTTAAGGTCTCAACAATATATATAAGAAAATAATAAATATATTTTACAAAACGCACACACACAGGAAATAACCTAGCATCTAAAATAAACTGTAAGGGTTGTGAACATCCACTGCGTATTGCTCTTCAAAAAAACTTATCGTATATGTTGAACCAAACTCACGCTTTTCAGAAAAACATTTCAGAAGAATCGTTAGCTGTCACCCAGACTCATGTTTTAACTTTAACAGCATGCTTCCTTGAACTATCTATCGGCCAGAAAGAAACAGCTGGGTGGATTCCTCGTGAATTCTGAAGCATATACAAAGGAAATACTCCACAGTTGCCGTGCCCCCTCCCCCAGCGTTACCATTTTATTTGGAAGACATTGGAACTAATCTCAGCTTTAATGTGCTCTTAAAATGAACATGATAAATTTTCGGTTTTGCTGGGATTCGAACTCATTACCTGCCGATAATGAGAACGACACCTTAATGAACAAGTTCATTGCTGTCCCACATAGACACATATGCATACCCAAAGCAAAAAAGCATCACACATCTCTCTTTGTTCTACAGTAGATGCGATTAACATCCGAGTCTTTTTTGTGTAAATCAGCAATAATACACAGCACCTTCATATACACAGAATGGTCCGCCAATGAATGATATAGACGTCGCAAGGCATCGGACATACATCCACATGCTTTGCATCTCTAGGATTAACTATTCACTCACAGTTGATTACATTCAGAAGTCGCGAGGAAGGAAATCCAAAAATTCTCCAAGCACTCACAATGGATATACAGTGCCTAATGGATAGAGCAACACTTTTTAGAACAGAAAATTTTCGTTTCAATACCAGCCACTGTCGAATAAGTGGTGAGGGATGCATAAGCGCAATGAAGTCTGGAAGTTTTCTGAGTTCAACGCTAGACGTCTTTTTCCTGAAGGCTATTATAATCATTGGCACTGAAACACTTTACAGTGACCTTCTTCTTTTGGGCTGTCCACCACTCGGTGTGTGTATGCTGAAAGAAAAAATAGATTGCATTTCATAGATTAACAGCTGCTGTGATCGAATTCGGTTTCTTGTCCTTTAAATTGCACATTTTTGCAATTAAGACACGTTGAACCTTAAAACAGCTTATACATAACAAATGTGTATGTTTGTGATTGCAAATATAAACGATTATATATAATAAATGCTTATGCTTTTAAATGTGACAAATCTTTAGCAATTTATGGGTCAAATTCAACAATTTATGTGTTTATTACAAAATTAATCGAGAGCGAATGAGAACTGAAACATGTTCAATAAATCACACACATCTATGTTAAATTTTAATATAAATATTATTTGTGAGGATATAAAATCCTAATGTATAAATTTGTTTGAATTTAAGATTTAGATAATGCGATAATCTATTTTTGAATTTAGATTCTATTTATAATATAATATATAGATTTTATTGATTATAAATTTTTTTATTTTTATTTACAAATTAGTTAAAATTATATGCTTGTATCTGTTAATTTTATATAAGTACATGATCATTATATGTAAGACAAGAAATGATTTTTCAGAAAGTGTTCATGATCCTGGTATATTTTGGATATTTTCATTTAATCATAATAAATAACAATTATTCTTTTCAGTTGAAATGACGTTTATTAGAGACGTATTTAAATGTCTCCATTTTTTTACTTTTATTATTTAAATAAAATAAAGAACTTTTATGATTTATTTTATTACTTAAAAATGCATTTTATGTATATAATTTCGGAAATCGTTCTTTAAATTGTTGAAAAAATATTAACTAATATAATCAAGTATTAGATACAGAAAAAAGAAGGATTTAAAGTTCAATTATATATAATAATGGTTGGTAAATAATTGTCTTAAATGTTTAGGGAAAATATCTCAAATGAACTAAGTAAATTTAAATTTTTCCTGCAGATTGCAAAATGACATTTTTTAGTTTGATTCAGCATTTTAATAAACAAGCTCAATACAAACACGAATTAAAGAACAGAATACGATCCAACTATTATATTATATTTCACAAATAAAATCACATAGAATACGCATTAAGGGAGATCCAAATGAGATATCAGAAGGACACATACACACGCACACTGTAAGATGCATTAATAATGCAGCGAAGAGAGGGTTCTTCTGTCTGGATGAGATTTTGCAACAATAATACGATAATTCCTTAACATTAGCAATTTTAAAAATCTATTTATTTAATAATTACAAGCATTTTAAAATTTTTGAAAAAAGAAAATTCAAATCTATGCAGTGTTTCTTTTTTTAATTAATTTTTCTATCACATAGAAATTACTTTTAAATTTTCTTTCTATGCTTTAGGTTAAATATGGATATTAGATCATAATAAAAACAATTTAAATAATAATTTATTTCCAAAACTTTTTTTTATAATAATAAGTGACCAAAATTTGGAGCACAAAATGATTTATAGATGTTAATAATACCGTTTGTTTCATTTCTCATGTTTTCCTAAATTATGAAACAAATAAATATTCCTTTATACAATGTTGCTTAAAAGTTTTCTTATGAAAACATATGCGTGCTGTCTGTTTAACATGATAATTTATTTTATAACATGATATAATAATACACAGATATATTAAGATTTTAAAGTTTCAAAATTTTAACAAATTGAAACTTGAAATTTTTGCAAATTTTATCATGATATGCTTGGATATATCATTATGAATATCTGTAAAATATTTTGAAAACTTACCGAAAATGAACAAAATTGCTTTAAGTATTCTTTATAAAAGAAGAATTTTTCTTTTATCTACGTATTCATAAACTTAGCTGTTTAGATTAATTGTGTAAATAAAATTAAGATTAAAATAAATTTTTATAATGTATTTAAATCTAAAATTGTTTTGTGCAGTCACAGTTAAATATAATTGACATGTATGTGATGTATCTCTTTAAACTCATAAGGTAATATACAAATATGTTATAAAAATAAGTTTTTTCTTAAAAAACAATTGTCACAATTGTGCTCTAAATATTTTAGGAGAAAACAATACATTTTAATAATAATTTCTATTTTCTAAAATATCAGTCAATGAATAATTGGAAGCTAAAATATTTAACTAAGTATTTTCTAAGCATTAGTTTTCCGAAAAAAACATTTTAGAAATAAAATGCCATGTTCATATATCTCTTGTGAGAAAATATTTTGATGATTTCCAAAATTCATAACGAAATATAAAATTCAAAAATCGAAAATTGTATATTTACCTTTAATGAAAGAAAACAATTGATTAAATATACTTTATTAAATATTAATTCTTCAGACCTTTAGCAAAATATCAGGTAATTGAGGTTTAAGTAAACTTAAGTGCAGAAAGTCAGTTATAAAACACATCCTTTTGGGTCAATCAAAACATTGTTCTGGCCATTGAAATTCTCCTAGGACATATGTGTAATGTCTGCAAAACTGCATGATTTTGATTAATATCAATGAGTGCTTAGATACAATCAAATACACTGATTAAAAAAAAGCAATGGGCAACATTTCTTGAGTCAAATTGATACAAAATGTTTTAAAAATTTGAAGAATAAATATCGACAGATATTTATATGGCTTGATTCACCCATATATATATATATATATATGTATATACATAGATAGATATACATACATATATATATATATATATACATATATATACATATATATATATATATATATATATATATATATATATATATATATATATATATATATATATATATATATATATATATATATATATATATATATATATATATATATATACATATATATATATATATATATATATATATATATATATATATATATATATATATATATATACATATATATATATATATACATATATATATATACATATAAATATATATGTATATATATATATATATATATATATATATATATTTTTTATATATATATATATATATATATATATATATATATATATATATATATATATATACACACACTTGAACTCATCACTAAATCAGAAATAATTTGTAATTATCAATACTACAATAATTTGATTAGTACACACTATATATTTTATCATATTGCTAGTTCAAATTTAAAATTTTCCTATACAAACAATGTTGATAGCTGAAATGTCCTTCCTGACTTCTGCTAACTAATGATCACAGATAAAGGCAGAATCAAATGTTGCAGAAAATTTCCTGTGGCCTTTTGGGACTGCTATTTACCCTTCCGTGGATGAAAGTGGCTCCTGCAATTATCACGACAAATGTTTACCCATTACATGAACGTCTTTCTGCTAGCGATAGGTCTCTTCTGCTGGAACAAGTAGATAGCGAAACCGGAAAAGAGATTTAAAATATTGGGAAAAAGTTGTTTCTAGTTAAAAGGAATATAAATATACATTAGAGTAAAGATTCATTTATTTTATTTGCTCTTGAATTTTTTAAGAATCTAATGTGAATTTTCTCCTGAAAAATAATTTAAAAATATATATTTGGAATTACAAAAGAATATTTTATTGTAAAGCTTCTTATACGTCCATCATTTATTTAAAATTTTGAAAAAAAAAAATTCGAATTTATTTTACAAGATTCAGGCAAGTTTTGAAGGATTAACTGGTATGTATTTGAAATTTTTGTAAAACCATAGATTGTTTCTGGTTTATTTTACATCCAAAAAAAAAATATGATATAATTTGTGACAAATTATTTTATTTTATACAATTGAACTAATGTTACTAAAAAAAGCAATGTAATCATTGAAAATATGAGTAAAATATAAATAATATACCTCCGTAAATTGTTTCCATCTAAAAATAAGATAATTTATTCATCAGCATTTTCATTTATGGTTAATATCATGTTTTCCCTAATAATCTGTATAAACTAAATATTTTATTACGTATTACACTCTAAATGCTAACAATACAGTTGGCATTTTAGAATCTAAACACTGTTGAGAACAATACTTGATTATACTTCCATTAAAATTGCTTTAGACATTTTAATGGAAGAATAATCAAGGCCTATTTAATCAGTGGACTGGCAGTCGCAAGATACCCTTTCGCGCGAAGGTTCCTACGTCATAACTCTGCTAAACAACGGGAAGTCAGTTTTGATGTCCTAATTTTTGCTTACGTGTCTATCATGAAATTGTTTTGAGTTTATCGGGTTTTTTTCTTTCTGTCATGACCAATTGTTTGTGAAAAGTTATAATTCAAGTCAATTTACGAGGCTGATGTTAATACATTTTGCAGCAATCACGTGACACTAAGACGTGTGAAATCTGAATTAAGGAAATAAGCCAAAGCACTCAGGAGATATAGAATTTTCAAATTAGAATCATATTAAAACTACAAAAAAATAATTAGTTCTTTCTCTGTGTAAATGCGATATTTATTTTCAAAGTATATTCAAAAAGTGAAGTAAATATCAATATAACTAGAAATATAATTAGATCTGTATAAAATGTACTCATACATAACAATAAATTTATTTCTATATAATAATATATCTGTTTATGGGATTGTGTTACAAATTTATATTACAGTTGTAGAACATTTAATAAGGTTTCCTTTAATTAATACCTATTTTTCCACTATGCTTTTTTCTATTACATTATTTCATAAATTCTTAATGTATCGGTCATCAATTATGAATTTTTTATCTAAAGAATCTGAGGTGTAAATTTATTGAATGTTTTAAAAAGAGAGAAAAAGCTATATATACTTCGAATTGGGAACTAGATTGAAAAGCATCAAAATAAATAAATAAATAAATATGTAAATCATTGAACAATTTCTCGCTGACGTATCTCTAAACCATTTTTCAAACCAACAACATAAAAATTATCGAATGTGAGCTTTCTACATTTCCTTCTGTGACATCATAAAATAGCTTTGTGGAGAAGCGTGCCTCACAATGCATGAAAGTTACAATATTTATAAAATAACAAACTGTTATCAGCATATAAATTATTACCAATAAAAATAAATTTTTCAGCAAAAATATCACTTTATGTATGTTTTTAGAAAAAAAATCATTAAAAGTGCTTGTGATTCGTTCATGAAAATTTAAAAATCATTTTCTTTTATAAATTTTTCTATTATTCTAAAGTACGAATGTTACACAGCACATTGATTTGGAGATCATAATTTTCTATAAAAAGAAATATTTCATTCGCTTGTTGTAAAAAATGCTTTGAAGCTCTGTGATTTATCTTTATAACCCAAGTAATGTACTGATAAACATGACAAATTTTTGTCATCCAGCGCTTTTTCACTCGAATTTTCTTCGAAAGTGTAATATCTCTCGATGTTTTTGGCTGTTTACTTCCGTTTACAGGCTTTATGTAAATGTGAATTTATAGAATAATAACATTGAATCACACGGAAATATTTCATTTATGAAATGTAAATACTTCAATCATTAATTTTCCTATTGAATCCCTTTCAGTCAATCTTATTATATAAGGTTTATCATTTCTTTATGGTTAGATTGCTAAGAGTGTAATTCTACGAAAATTGAATATTTTTATATTAGAATTAATTTCTCTTCCAAATTAAATGTATCATTAAATTATCGAATGGTATTAACTTATATGCATATTTATGTGTGTATGTGTTCCTTTTTTATTCTTAACTCATAAAATGTGCCACCCACTAACACACATTCCTCAAAAATTTTCATTCCAGTCTTGCCAAACTGCAAGATGTGTCGAAAATGTTCACACATATCGGGTAGCAGATCCAGGTTTAGAGTTATGAGTCAGCAGTCAATCACTTATTTGAGAGAAGTACGATTAAGTTTTGCATTTTTTTTCAACATTATATTTTCAGATGTAACTTGGACTGGGTGAGGACATTGCTCTTCAAAGTATGAATTCGTGGATTCTATTCCAGTTACCGTTGCCCCATGGGAGATAGATAGTCACCATTTCTGCTTTCAGCTCGCACCCTGCATAATATAAATATATATATATATATATATATATATATATATATATATATATGTGTGTGTGTGTGTGTGTGTATGTATGTATCACCAAATGAAAATCTGAAAAAGAAGACAAAATTGAGTAGAAAATGTAATAATTTTAAATTTGATTGTTGGAACCAAGAAAAATATTTCGCCAAAGAAATTTGGATGAAAGAATATGAGGAAAATGAAACGAAATGCTGAATTGAACTTGCTGTTCAACCAGATTGCTAGAACTAATGCTCCTTTATTCTTACATTAATTTAAAAAAAAAAAAAAAAAAAAAAAAAAAAACATGGCTGTATTATTGAAAAAGTAGAATATTTATATTTCAAAGTGACAAATAGAGCCCATTGATTTTAGTAACGTGTCATCCAAGTGTGTTCCAAAACAATGTGTGTCTAGTTTAGGTTAATACGGCGTACTGATTTCACGATACCTATATATTTTCTTAAGTTCAAGGATGTTCTTCATGATAACATACTTGAAAAATAAAGTAACAAATATCTGAGACTTAAAGTATGACATGTATTTGTCTACATATAATTATATTGCCAAATGACCATTTAAATTATGAGTGAATGTAGGTGTACCCTTTTATAGAATCCAACCCTTAATCATTAATACGATATATCAAATAAAAATGAAACTATTTGTATGAAACGTGACCTACATGTTTTAAGTTCTAGTATCAATGAAATGAATATAGCATTTAAATGTATAAGAAATCTTATTTTCAGTTACAGCTATTTTTAAAGACATTCTATTCAATTTCACAAAATATCCATTTTGCTGTAAACGTTCAACTACATTTTTGTAACTCAGCATTTATCTTAGATGTTACTTCATTTCAAAGAACATTGTTACATGAAACTTGCGCTGAATTTAAATTAAGATTGATGCATTACAATTATCTGTAGAGTGTTAGCCATTTCTTTAATTTCACTGAAATTTGCTAAAATATAACCAACATCAAAAAAATATGCTGTACGTAATTAATTATTTTTTCAATTATAAGTTTATACATTATAAATTATATAAAAACAAGATGAAATAAAATTCTAAATAAATTTTCTCGTGTCGAAGAACTCAAAGAAATCAAGAGAAAAAAAACTAAGTCAACTTCCTGACAAATATGCATGCAGAATGAATAAGCTTTGCATCTTTCCCCCACTATTCACGTGATGATTAGATGGAATTCGGGATTTTTCCCTCTGAAGTGTTACCTCAAAAATCCAGGAGCAGTATCTTGCTATCAGAATTGACAAAAGTGTAACGAGGTCACTCTGAGGAGTAAGTCTCATTTAGAACTGTTTAATTTGAGGCATTTTACTCTTCTTTAAAATAAAAATCCCTTTTCAAAACAAGAATGTATGTTAATAGATTGTGTGGTATTAATAGAATATATCGGTAATAATTTGATGTTCCGTCGATTTCTAATATTCCTTAATTCAATCGTTTACCATTGGTATTCTTTATATATTTCCGCTATCTTAAGAAATTGTTCTTTACTTCCGTAAAAAGCGTTCCACAGTGGTTTAACAAAAAGCGTTCCACAGTGGTTTTTAATAAATAACGTTTGTTTTGGGGCAATTTCAATGGCTTTTTCTGATACAAAAATAGAGCAATTTGATTTCACAGCTGAGACTATGGAAGCAAAATCTTCCTTGATAGATTTCAGTATAATTTTTTTTTCGGTATTTTTGCTATCATAATCATTAAGTTCTGAATAATGACTTCATAACCCTTAAAATGTAACTAATTTATATAATATTGGGTAATGGGATAGGCATATGGATGCATGCCTTTTAATTATTGGAGTAAAATACAAAAATAAAATTTAGTTTAACTTTGAAACGATGCAAAATTTTTCAATATTTTAATTTCACTAATCAAAATTATGGTAGTCAAAACTGATTTAACCAATAAATTTTACTCAACATAAATATTTTAAAAATAATAACATCGGCTGTAAATACATCATATGATTCTGTCCTTGAGTTTCATAATCTGCTTGGAAAAATAAAATGAAAGCTAAATCTACCATAAATTACAATCTAGTAAAACAATCGAATTTCTTCAAATAACTACAATGAATAAAAATCTCACATTTGAAGTATATGAAACTTAACAAGCACAAATACAACTCTTTTTTTTAAAAAAAATATCTAATATTTAGTGAAAAATGTAAGCGAGATTTCAAATTCTAACTACATAATTTATTAAATACGAATAATTTTAATGAGTTAATTATAAAATATTTTTATATGTTATTATATCATAGTAACATTTTATCGCATATGTTTCGCATTAATAAATAAAATGTTATTCTTAAAATAAGTTACTAAATTATATTTTATTCTAAGATTAAATTTAAAAAATGAAAGCGTCTGTTTAGGCATGCGCAATATTCCTTTCAAAAGGTTCAAAGTAAACGGAGAATTCCTTTGGTGATGTCACTTGTGCTATGATTGAGTTAGATTCATTTCACTATTCTTGCTTTGAAGCCAGGTGTCCTTTGAAGAGAATGTAATTTTTGTTTGTAAGAAAATTAAGTACAGGAGCCTTTTTTCATGCTGTCAGTTGCAGAGGAATGCATTTGGTCTCTTTAGAATAGTTTAGAGAATTCACTTGTAGTTCTTTTTGTCTTATTTCGATGAATAAAGTCTTGTTTTGCATATATTTTGTATTTTTAAAGATCTCAAGAACTTAGCAGTGAAGTTAAAGTATTTATACAAGTTAACTAGACATTAGACGAAATATATTATTTCCATGTATTATATTTTATGTATTTTCTTTTATCTTCTTTTTAGTTATCATCATGTTTTTTTATAAATTAACCTAAAATAAAAGATAATTTAAGTGATCGCGAACAAATATTTTTAACCCAATACGTTCTTAAGGATTATACGGAGGCACTAAGGAAATTTATAAACAATTATACCTCGAAAGCTAAACTCTAGAAGTAAAACATTTTTATTACTTTGAGCTTACCTCTTTCAAGAAGATTGCAAATTTGTTAATAATTGTAATTTATTTTAAAATAGTTGGATTAGGATGAAATATATATTTAAAATTTGCCAAAAACTAAAGAAAGTTATATCACTAAATGACAAAAAGTTCGCATAGATATATTGGTCTTATAAATGTTCCAATCAAAGTAAAAAGAAATTATAATAAATTAAGAGAGCACATTGGAAAAATTACGCAAAGGAAAACACTTAGAATAAACATTTTTATAATTACTTAAATTATATGGCACTTAGATTAAATGAAAAATGTTTTAATCAAAAGCACTCTTGCTAATCAGAAATAACTTATATTGAGAACTGAATGAAGACAGAGAATAACCAAATACAAAAAAGTGAATGAAGTCTTTAATTTATGAAAAATAGGATTGTATGAATAAAGAATGAAATAGATTTGCATATTATTTTTAGGAATAAAACAATCGGATCATTTATGTATAGCAATTAAGAAAATTAATTAGAAATGATTAGTGTCAAATAAGTGAAGTAGAAAGAAATAGTTACAACGAGTAGGCGGAGAAACTTTAATTTTAATCAAGTAATGTAGAAATGTATTAAAATGTGAAACATCAGAAAAAGATTTAAAAAATATTCTATCGATATTCATCCAGTATTTTTTAAAATAATGGCGACATTTAATTGATTGTAAAAATAATAAAAATGATTAAAAATAATTTTTTTCCATAAAATATGAAAGCTTATTATAAATTAAACTGTTACGCGAGTGTTTTAATTTAAAATCCTATTTTGGAACTTAAATTTAAGGACGATACACAATATTACATTACTTCGAACAATAGCAAGAATATTATCAATTAAATGAAAAATAATGGAGATAATCTTAAAGACAAAAAACAACCCTATTGTTGTAATATTATTTACTTTTGTTTTGAAATGCTCTGTGTAACTACGAATCGCAAATGAAGTCATAATTTTAATTACTTAATAAAAGCAAAAAAGTATCAAAAAAGACTAATTTTTAAATAAGGCTACAATAATATACTGCTTAAATCGTTAACAAAATTTGAATTCATATATAAAATAAATAATAAAGTCAACCAAAAAAGAAAATAAAAGTTTTAGATTATGTCGTATTCATTTAAATATGTGTAAGATTTAAGATTTTTTGAAATGCTAGAAATAACCCTTGGAGTCAAATTAAGTTATGAGGTTTCCATAATATGACATTTGATTGTGATATATTGCTATAATAAAGAGTTTAACAGATTTTTAAAATACATTTGACACTATGCATCAATTACTCTATTAAATGAAATGATGTAATATAATTAAATATGACATAGTAATTTGAAAAAAATTATCTATTTCATTTACAGCTGTCTATCAGTGATATCGGTATTTGACTTTGATTTCGATAAGTCGGTCCAATGTTTAAATATTCCTTCATTTACTCATAGATAGCCAAAACTGTTACATTAAAGAAAAGTTATTCATAAGTAATTAAATTAAATACCCGTACTATATGAACTCATATTTTCTGTTTTACCTTCAATTATATCAGGATAAACTATGCCCTTTCTAAAAAGACATCTATTACAGATAATTTGAATCTTTTTATTTCATTATGTTTCCATTTTAGTTCCCGTATCATGCTTGATAGTGAACTGTTGAATATTTATTGCTCTTTAAAATAGAATGATATATATCATTCTATTATATATATATATATATATTTATATATATATATATATATATATATATATATATATATATATATATATTTATATATATATATATATATATATATTTATATATATATATATATATATATATATATATATATATATATATATATATATATATATATATACATATATATATAGATAGATATATATATATACATACATATATATATATACATACATATATATATACATACATATATATATATACATACATATATATATATATATATATATATATATATATATATATATATATATATATTTATATATATATATATAATGGAACGAAATACCAACATGGCCAGCTTCGTCAGGGCATGTTGACCATATGGGCGCAAAGTATGGATTTTCTGCACTGGCCAAAAAACACAGTCTTAAAGAAGCCAGTACACCCCAAAGCCACATAAAAATATCAAACTGGAATACAAGAAGTAAAATTTAAAATATACAAGCCAGAATTCAATGTTGCCAAAATACATTTAATTTAAAATAAATAAATTGAAACAATGTCCAAATCCATATCCAAATACACGTTTAAATCTGCAAGAACCGTACCAAATACATTAATTAACGACTAAATGTAAGCACTATTTGCATTTTAAGCTTCTTATAAGACCTTCAAGGCTTGCGTGACCCTTCTGTAGTATAAAATAACATCCTTAAATATTAAATAATATAGTGAAAATAAAAAATTAGTGCGATACTTTAATATTTTATACAAACACTTTATGTGATGATGTATTTTAGTGTAAGTTTTTTTATGAATTTTTTCTTTGGAATTCATTAAAAATGACTTATGAATATTTATCTGTGTTTTTCCAGAAATTATTTTAATAGTAGCTTGATTTTTTATTTATGACAATTAGTCTCTATAATTCGCCATCTAATTTTACAAAATTAATTTAATTTAAAGACAATGCAAGTATTTTTCGAGAAGTGTAATATTTGTATAAAAAATTTAATAAAGGAAAAAAAAACTCGACTGAGAATTATGATAAAAATAAAACAAAAGCCTTAAAATACGAGTAGATATTTTTTAATTGAATTGAATAAGTGAACTAAAATATTTTAATACATTTTCAACATATTTTTAAAGATAGTTTTAATGAATACCCGTGTCTATATTTTGTATCATATAACATTTTGTATATAAAACTATACTGGTTTTCTATTTACATATTGTTTTAAAAATACTTCTAAATATTCATGTACAATAATATAACAATTAAATAAAACGTTCAAAAATTAAAATAAAACGTTAGCTTTAATGAAATATTTGTAATATAATATTTGTAAGATAATAAATCAAAATTCGAATAATATTTTTCAAAATACGACACTTATTTTGTTAGAAGCTTTTGGAAGAGTTAAAGATGAATGATATAATGAAAATTTGATAAATTACGTATACAAAAAATATGTATGAAGACGTATTCATATATTTTACGTTAATTCTATTTTTTATTTTATATTTTGTGTAGATTTATGTTTTTTTATGTTTTCTGTTATTATTCGCAGATAAATACTTAATATTTTATTTAAATAATATCACACTAAGCCATCAAACATACATGCGTAAATATTTTTAAATGGAAATATTAATTAAAAAGCCTATTATCAGTAACCTTAAAGTGTCAACTGACTCATTCACTTATAAAAACAATAAAAGAAAATACCCTGTAATAAACAAAATACTTTCTCAATAAAATTAGAATAATAGATCACGTTACGAATAATTTTTTGTAATTCGTATGTGTTACATGATACTTTCAAATATAAATTATATAAATATTACTATCCTAAACTTTAAATATACGAATATTCATACCTGTAAATTTAATATTAAAAAAAATAATTTTTTGCAGTAAAATAATCACAGAAAACAAAGGAAAATGATTTTTCATAAACATCCATTATAAATTTAAAAATTTGAAAACAGTTAAATTTGAATTTTTTTTATTTTACTATTTTTAAAACACATTTTTCTACATTACAAATATAAATATTGTAATCTTTTCTAAATGCAAACGAATATATTTTTTATAAAAATGAAATAAAGATTGTTTTTCAAATGTAATGTTTGAAACAGCTCAAGTGAAGCATGATATTACCATTTCAAATATTATATTTGCATTTCCAAAACTACGTTTTCTTGTCACAGACTGGCCTATATGACGTGTATCGTATATTTGACATGCTGAGAAAGGCAAAATGTTTCAAAAATAAATAGTGTAAACAAATAAAAAACGTACATATTTTTAAAACTTGCTAAAGTGAGAGAAAGCTGAATGGTAAGGAATCGTTTGTACGAAAAGGAAAAAGAATGTATGAGGAAAATATTTTGAAATTAATTCTATAAAAATTTTTAAAAGAACATTTTAAATCCAAACATTTTTTTAAATTGTAAAATATATTTTTTACAAATATAAAAATTACTAACTATACGTAAATGATTCACTTTTCTGGAAAAGAAATCACTTTTAAATTATATTAATCTCATTCTTTATACATAATTTGCTCAAAAATTAAAAAAAAAAACACTAGTTTGCTTAAAACCTATTTTGACAGCTTCCAGAATTATAGAAGTGTATTTTAATATACATTATATCTAAATATGAAGTAATTTTTTTGTTTAGTTTCCAAGATATTTTAAAGATTATATAAAATATTAAAGGAAAATGCATTTTTGAGTCTCAATAAAACCAATCTTCGTTCTTCATAAAGATTTCAGAGAAGTTTTTATTTAATAATTTAATAAATGCTTTTCCCACTAATATGATGAACTACAATTAGCTATGGCTACTTTAATGAACTACATTAACTCACTTCTCTCTCACGTATATATATATATATATATATATGTTTAATAATATATATATATTGGGAGCTAAAACTAAGAATTAAGTGTTAGGCTGACCACCTAACCACAATGCAGCTACTCACCCCATGGCCCTGGGTCAAGAAAAGACATGGACACAGTAGGCCTTGTCTGATGGGGCTGTCCTGCCATGGAATTTTAGCTTATAGAATTAAAATGTTAAAGACTTGCATCTCATTTTTTCTCATAGATTAAATATATTTATAAAAATTGTTATTCAAAAACATTAGAGAATAAAATAGTTTCCAGAGCATGTTTCAGATAAATTTCTGAAAACGAGAAAATAATAGCCTTAAATCAGTTTAAAATGCAGAATATTTAAAAGAAGTCAGAAGAAATTTTAAACAAACATATAAGCAATTGAGTAGATTTTCCTGAAAGATAAAAAAATTTTAAAATGAATATAATTGACAATTGGATTAGTTTTTAATCAAAATATTATATTAATGCAAGTAATAATAATAACTGTCTCTCTCTCTCACATATCTTCAAATATATATATATATATATATATATATATATATATATATATATATATATATATATATATATATATATATATATATATATATATATATATATATATATATATATATATATATATATATATATATATATATATATATATATATATATATATATATATATATATATATATATATATATATATATATATATATATATATATATATATATATATATATATATATATATATATATATATATATATATATATATATATATATATATAAAATATATATGTCTTAATTAGGTCATTGACAAGCTAAATCATACAAAAATGTTTTAAATAAGATAAATATAAGTTTCTTAGTCTAATAATGTTTAATAAATAAAACAAAATAAAATAAATAAAATATGTTTGTCTATTTTATGAGCATTTTTAATTGAAATTATTAAGCATACAAATACAGAAATTTATGTAAAACTAAAAAAAAAATACCAACATTGCCAACTGTATTAGGTTTGTTACTGTGGACAATGCAATTACATATTTATGGTGTTTCTAACAGGGCTCTAAGATAGGAAAAAATATTATGCCTTTACACTCCAAAAATACATAAGCAGAATGACTATAAATAATTAGGTTCGAGTCTAGATAAGCACCGTCCCACCCGAAGGTTTTCGGTGAAAGAGGATTGTGTGCGAAAGTAATTCAGTACTTGGGGAGGCAGGCTAAAAGGTACATTGGTACGAAGGGGAAGCAAAGGTCTAAAGGACAAAGAGTCGTAATCTCAAAAGTGGCGAAAAGCCAAGCCACAAATAATAATAAAATGCACTCAAGGGGTAAAAGAGGTGTTGTTGCACTCCATTGAGCTCGCTTTGACTGGAAGAGGGGGCCAGCACGGCTTTTATTAAAACAAATACAGTAGTAATACAATAAGGTTAGATAAACAATATATAAACAATTTACAGTATGTGGTATTATGAGAATAACAATGCTGATTGTGAGAAAAGTAGAGTTAGTCCACTTAAGAGTGGTCTTCTAGCTGTAGGTGAAGCTCCCAAGAGAAGCTTTCTCGAAGTCCATTCTTACTTTGGGAGAGGTGAGAAGAAGTTTGATGTCGATTTACTGGAAATTCTTGGGAAACCATTTGGCGCGGAAGGCATTGTAGGGTTCACAGTGGAGAAGATGTTCAGGGGAACAGATTTCTTCGTCGTGAATGTAGGACTCGTCTGTGCCATGAAATCGGCTTCTGTAAGAACCGAAGACACCATGGCCTGTCAAGAACTGATTAACATAGAAGTCGCTTGAGATGCGGGTGCGTGAGAAGAGGTAAGTCTTCTAGTCTTGTTGGTGGAGTTCCAGAGGTCCTGCCACTTTTTGACTTCATGATCTTCGGTAATTTTATTCATCTGTTGTCCGCTGTATCGAAGGGTATGTTGGACCTGTGTGAATGTGGTAGCCTCTTTGCCTGCCACGTCAGCTTCTTCATTGTAGTAAATACAAACGTATGTCTTAACCCAATGAAAAGTGAATAAGTCAAAGTGACGTTGAAGTAACTGTTTGATTTCTTTTATCGTGTCGTTAAGTACATCAGTGGATGAGAGTGCTTGGAGAAACGATCTAGAAATAATTAGGGTAAGAAAACTATGACAATACATGAGTAAACAAATAAAACACAAATAAATGATACTTCCAAGATAAAGATTTTCAAAAATGTTGGTGTTGTATTGAAATAAAAGTTAATTTTAAATTTAGTTATACATATGTGAATTAAAATTTTATAAGTAGTAATTGAATTTATGGATTAAATTTGTATAGCACTCAGATTAAATATAATGAAGGAAAATTAAAGATAAATAGAATTAATATAATTTAACCACGGTACTTATTTCATGTACTAATTGATGCTTTTAAGATTTTTATAAAGTTTTTACTCCTTGAGGAAATTTTTTGATGAGTAACTTTTATTTTATTGCAATAAGGATTGTTTCATTGCTAGAGTTTTCAAGGGAATTTATAGGAACTTCTTTATTTAGAAAAGTGATACATAAGTGTGCAATTGATTTTATTATTTAAAGTAAGATCAATATTAAAAGCTCAAGTAAGTTCATTGAAAATTACTTTTTATGAATTTATGTAGACACGTTAGAATTCCTATAAATTAATTTATTCACTTAAAGCAAATTTGTCATAAATTTTAAAAAACTTAAGCTTATTTTTTTACATCAATAAAAATCTAAGCATTCAACATTTAAATTATTAATATAATTTTTGATTAAACTTAGTTTCCATAAATAAACATTTTCCGATAGTTCCTTCATAATATTGAAAATTATAAAACCATCTGTCTATCTAAAAAATTACAGAATTTTTACTGTCATTTTTCTACGCACTTTACGAATAAATTTCTTAAAAATATCTGGTGAAATGTCATTATCGTGTAGAATAAGTTTATCACCATCAAATTTCATATTGACATCATAATCACCATTGGCAGAAATTGCATTAGATCCTTCAATATTTTTAGGTAAATGTTCAATAATAACTTAAACCCATAAAAATACATATTAAAACTTTAAAAATTTAATTGAAATATTAAAATCAAATATATAAACTCTATCAGGTTTATTGTGGAAGATGTAAAGCTAATATTTCTAAATTTATTTTCTAGGTATTGTATGGTGTATGATATTTCTCCAAAAATAATTATTGAATGGGAGAAATTAAAAATAAATTTATTTATTTGTGTATGATTCAACTGGAAATAACAAGTTTAGAAAAAGTTGTTTAATAAAATTCAATAAAATAATTTTACATGCAAGATTAAATTTTTTTAAATCTTCATTAAAAAGCTAAGATTTTTTTACGAATAGTTAGAGGAATTTATTATTCTTGTATTTTTAATAATTTAAAGAAATTTGTATTTTGTTTAATATTTTTCAGAATTGCAACAGTTATTATAAAACTTATTTACTGAAAGGTTAATAGAAATGATTAGGAGTTATATCAATAAGATTTATTTTACTTAATCAATTGAATTTGAAAATGATAGTTATGCTTTTAAAAATCATTAAAATACCATTTTTATTGTGAATTATTTTTGTCACACACTGAAAGTTTAATAGGTTTACTCTGTGCCCACTTAGTTATATTTTAATGTTCACCAGATAAATTGCACTTCCATAGAGATTTTCATCTGTAAAGGACCATAATAATGTGTCACAAAGAGAGTAAACCGAAAAAAACTGTAAAACATTACGCCAACAGAAGTCCGTGGAGAATCCAGAAACTCCATATCTGTCTATCTCTGCTCAATAGAGATTTAAAAGAAGCAGGGACGTTTCGCTGTAACAAGAGTTGTCCTACCACTAAGATATGATGAGCCTAGTATTGGATGATAAATATAATTTTCTCGGATAAACCCTTTTAAAATTAGCACTTTTATTGATATGAACTATACATCTCATGTAGGATTATCTGAATCATACTGCTTTAAATCATAGTCATCCCTATATCACGTATCTAAAGCATTTGTGACGAAATCGAGTTGCTTATTTTAATAACAAAGTACAAGTTGAAACTTACTGTCATGTGTTATTTTTATTTGATAATAATTTAAATAGATATTTTTCACAGTAATTAAGCATGCCATGCCTTGATTGGATAGATTACACCTAATATAAGATAATAAAAACAAAATTATTACTTTTAAAAGCAAATGAATCTACCTTTTTATTTTAAAATATTTTGGAATTGATTTAAAGTTTTCATGAAAATTACATTTAAATAAAGCTTTACTTTTAATCACATTTGTAACTAAATTTAATTTCTTTTATAGTATAGAATAAATGCTTAGTTAATAGTAAAAGTCAAAGACTTTCAGTTCCTAAATTAACAAAAATTTATATATTATTTTAAATATAATAATTTTAGATTGTGAATAATATTTTTAATTTAGCGCATAGTTCAATTCATATCATATATTATGCTTACTTCTTAAATATAAATTTAGTTTTAGATATTTTAGATTAGATTTTTTTTTTCAAAGTTTTAAAGATTTGACTCATATTTGTGATTTATGCAAAGTTAATTCATGCTAAAAGTAATTTATTCAGGAAGAATATATATTTTAAAGAATAAAAAAATTGGTAAAAATATCTCTCATTCTCAGCAGTATTCATGGCAGGGATAAAGTTTGTTCATTAGTATTTAGGACTCCTGGTGATATCTTGAGCAGCAAAATTAAAACAAGATCTATTTTACTCCATGATTCTCAGAAGATTGAAGCTGGTGAAAGATAGAGATGTTGAATCAGGAAATTTCACACCCAAAACCATCAGATCCCTAAGAAAATTCAAACTGGTTATTCCTTGTGATTAATGAACTTACTTTCGTGAAATTGTGGGAGATTCTGCAGCTTCACATGTTGAAATATGATTTCCATAATCTTGAGCATTCTTATTTTTATTTTCTGCAGAATATTTTTATTTTAAATTTATTTCCTTAATATTAGTTCAGGTCAAAACATGTTTCTGGAATGGTTCCATTCGAAATTCCTTATTATCATTAATTCATTCTCTAGCACAGCCGAAAATTGAAAGTTTGCATTCAAATTAATAACTAATTAATAACTTAAATATAAAGCTTGACCAAAAAACATACAAATAAATTTAGATAAAAGAATGTAGGAAAAATTTTGAGTATTGGCTAAGCAAAACAAATAACAAAGAATAAGTATCCACCAAAAATATAGGATAACGTTAGATTTATATAAAAATCTACAATTTGATTAAAAGTACAATATAGAAATTCATGTTCCCGTATTAGATAAATTTATGAATACTATTAAGGACCGTATAATCATTAAAATATTTGAGAGCAAATTGTTAAATTTTAATAAAAGAGAATGAATTTTTTTAGAATCTATCTCAAATAGGAAACAAAACATAATTAACTTTTAAAACAAAGTGAACATGCAATGTACTAATTTGTTTCTGAATTATCTGAAAAAAATTTACATAATCGCTGTGAAATTTCAGGTGCAAAATAATTAAACTGATAAGACTTATAAAGTAGTATCAATATATGTTTGTGAAGAAAAACATCTTCTAAGTAAATCAATCAATTTCAATTTTACATTATATTCTCAGTAAAATAAACTTAGAAGTGTATAATGGAAATACATTTTGAATTAATCTTAGAAGATCTATATCAAAGATAAATTGTAATTTTGCATAATGTGGCTGGAATACAAATATAATTTTTATAACACTTTTATTAAATAATATAGTAATTAGTTCATTATAATAAAATATAAGTTTTATATCCAAACTTTATTTCAAAATTAATAATCTGATGAATTATATAATTACAATATTTATGTTTCTTCACGAAAAAGTTTATTATAAATTTGATTTTTTTTTAAAAAGTCTAAACTAATACTTCACAGTTATAAAAAACCTTCAAGTAACGTAAGCTGGCAGATGAATCCTTTGAGTTTTAATATTCTATTAAGCAGTCATTAAGTTCAAATCTCACCAAAAGCATGAATACTTACGGTACTTTGGATTCAAGATTAAACTGTATTTGGACTTGTTTGATGAACTCACTTGTGCAAAAAGTGATAGTAAATCACCTGAAACGCCGCATAAAATTAAATACCATTTTGACACCTGAGAGTAATTCAAATACATTTGAATAAGCACTTTAGTTTACTTTAATATAGTTTTACACTTTACTTCAAAATATCTAATTGAGCATTTAATCTAATAAATATGAATGCAAATTATTATAAACGATAAATAATATAGTTGCAATTTCGAAAATTTATATACAATGCAACAATTCAATTTTTAATATCTTAAAGGCATTTAATGAATATAAATAATACATAATTAATTAGTAAGCATTATAATTTTGATTCATTTATTAAGGAAAATGAAATTTAAGCTCATTTACTTTTTACAGCAGCAGTTTTGTTTTTAGGCACTATTAATATGTTTCCTTAACAGTTGCTTTATAAAAAATAATAATAATCTGAAATGCTATAAACTCAATAAAACGACATAACCTTCAATAAATTTTAAGCTAAAATATCACAAAAAGGAAAAAGTTTAGAAAAAATATACCAAAATTAGTTTTTAAATTTCATGTAATGTAAACCCGCATTCAATGGTAAATGAAAATCTTATATATAATCCATTATATAATTTTCATTACACGCATACATTAATGCATTAATAAAATCTTTCAGCAATTACAAAATAGAAATAAACAGATAAAATCATAATTACAGGAATAACATTAAACTATTTAACAGAACAGGGTTTTAATTGTCAAGAACAAATAAGATTTTTTGTAAAACTGAAATCAAAACGTAAAACTCTTCAAACATTGGTTTATTTATGATCTTGAATAATAAAAATTAATATTACTTGAATAATTTCCTTTTAATTACTCTTTTGTTACATAAAATATTTAATTTTTTCCTATATAATTTCAAAACTTACTCACTATTACTATAGAAAAATAGTTTAGTGTGAAGTCAGCTAAAATGTTATTTTTTTGTATAAATATATCAGTCCTATAATGCAGTATTGTATACAATCTTATTTTATATATAAAGAGAAGGTACTAAAATAGTTTGCTACATATCAAATGCTGTACAAAAGTTTAACTTTTCCAATTTTGGTAGCCAACTACAACAAACGAAATAAATGAGGTATCTTAAAGAATGACGCTACATTTAGAATTCCTTGATGTTTTAGAAATATTGTTGCGATAATATTTTTTGAAAGGAATAGCTATTTTCTTCTTCCATAGCATACAGTATCTTTATTTATTTATTTCTTCCAATGATTTCTTTTACTATATAGTTTATTGTTAACTTTTTCTCTTTTAAATTCTAAAATATCATATACATTTATACACTTATTTTAAGAAATTCCATGGCTACAACATTTTTAATATTTCATCATAATTTTAAAACTTAATATAAATAAATGTAAAATAAAATTATATTCATTAAAATAAATTAAATATTTTAATTTTAGAAATAATTTGAATTGATAGATGTTTTAGTCTATAAATGTAATTCTTATACACAAACACACACATATATATGTGTGTGTGTGTGTGTATGTGTGTGTATATGTATACGTATATAAGCATTTAACAACGCTTGCTTGATATTGTCCATTTTTAACATGCATATCAATGTAAATGTAAATAAAAACATTTGGTTGAAGTATTTTGTATTGAAGGCTTTTCTTATTTAGAATATGCCATCAGCTTCTTTAAGGCACTAAAATTATTTTAGAAATTTGCTTTTATCGGAGTTGCTAGCAACTGACCTCAGTGAATGCGATAAAATTTTATTCATGAGTGTGTCAGTGAAATATCTAAAGTAGAAGTGTTGCGTAAAGGGAAAAATATGTTAAAAGTCAAGGAAATTGCTATAATTGACATTCTGATCGCAAGCAATTGGATATATAAACTTATAAATATTAAGCCAAAATAAACGACAACTTAGAAATCTTGGAAAAAAATTGAAGGTTTTATGTAATTTTAATCACAAGGTATTAGTATCACATGCAAATGTAAACTGAACCAACATAATAAACCACAGAAATTCACATACAAAGAATGCAGCGTAAAAATGTTTCATTATCTTCATACAGAAATCATTGTTACATCTAAAGGTGAAACTGAGCTAAAAAGAAAGATACAAAAAATCACTTAAAATATGCATTGTTCTTATTATAGAGAAAGCTGTTGTATATTCAAACGAGGGGATGAACTGATTGCTAAGAATGTTTAATGTAGAAGATATACTTTACAGATCTCTAAAAATGAATGTGTATACTTACGAAAAATATGTTAGTCGTCCTATATACTACTTTTCAACTTTGGAATAGAATTCTGCTATACAAATCCAATATTTTTAGTCAACGTTAAAGTTAAAGCTGGTTTCTCATAATTTTTAATTATATTGATCTCCCTATGAATTGCAAACATTGCCTATTTTATTATATTTAGCTATTATTGAGCTATATAATACTTCTTTTGTTAATGAGACAAATATATGGAGACTGTTCTTCGCATTGTTCCGTCAAATTCTTTATTAGATCTTGTTTTTAATGATTTTGAGTCAATGGGCTTAGAAAAAATGACACATTTGGTAGTTTAAACTATATTAATTCCAGCAAATGGAATACTTTTGTAGCTTAAATTTTTAAGTTACTATCAGCGATTCTGAAGGCAGTAGCTTAAAGTTTTGGAAGTTCAACCTTAATTTTAAAATAAAAATAGGCAATACCATTTAATAAATATAAAATAATAAAATGTTTACTTTTTCATTTTCATGTAATCGAATAATTTTTTAAAATTTAAAAAAAAATATTTTACTTTTTCTTTTTACTTATAATTTTAAAGACAGTTTTCTTCATTTATGTAGCATTTGTAAAAATTTTCTTTACAATGTTATGTTTAAGTATGCAATAAACCGCTGTTTAATAGAAAGAGTAAAATAAGTCTTTATTTGCTTTAATATATTAATTTAAAAGCTTTGATTCTTAGTAATCTGCATAGGTAAAATAGGAATAAGCAAAACATGAAACATTATAGTCTCAAAGTCAAGAAAAAAAATAATTACAGAATACTTTTTAAGTCAGTAATTATACGATTGCCTTGGTTTTTAGAATAAAAAACAATTTAAATGAAAATAAAACATATTTTTTTTGTGCTTTAGAGATCAAAAGTTTTAAATTTAAAATAAGAAACTTTTAACATAGTTTTTGGTAAAAACATACCATTAATTTTAAAATAAATAAAAAAATATAACTCCATAAAACTTACAGGAAAAATTTAAATTTCATAGTTATTAAATTATTATTATTCAGGATTATTAATTTTATTTTAATGTTTTTGGTTTAAGGGACGTTTATTTTCTGGTTCTCAGAAAAAAAAAAGCTTCCCATTATACAGAAAGCCACGCATTAGTATTTCAGGAATTTGTTATTGTTGTTGCTAAAGTCGGGACTGTTTACCAGGGCTTGACGATTCCCATAAACCTAAAATTATCTGAAAAGCCATTAAAAAAATGATTGTCCCGCAGGACATAATCTTTGTTAAAATGGACAGGAGAAGACATGCCGCCTGTGCACCAAAATTGCACTCCGGGCATATTTTTGGACCCGATTTAAAAATGAGGGTTATTGCGTGGCTACTGAAGGAGCCTGAAAAAGCAGTTTGATGGGATCTTGGCTTAAGTTGGGAAGATCTCCCAGTGTATTTTGCAAAATACCTAGAGTGGTATGGAGGGGTTTTGGATATCTTATTCAATATTGTTTCAGCCAGGGAAGAAATCTTGTAGAAGAAATCTTGTTTTACTCAATGACAGACATCCTCCTCAGAAGCGAACCTGGCCAAGAAGTCAGCTTTTTCATTCTTTTCAACACCAACATGTGGAAGAACCACTGAAAATTTATGGCATGAGTGAAAAAAAGTATTTTAGGAATTAATAAATTAATTAATTTTAAATAAAATATGAATAATTGTGTGTGTGCATATTATGTGATTAGCACTTGTTTTTAAACCACGATATATATATATATATATATATATATATATATATATATATATATATATATATATATATATATATATATATTTGTGTGTGTGTGTGTGTGTGTGCCTGTGTATAATATTTCACATTTATTTATGCCTTTACTTGCAGTTATATATATATAGTTTATTTTATTTATTTATGCCTTTACTTACAGTTTGTCTTTACATAGTGTAAAAAAATAAACTTAAGCTAATGTTTAATTTATCCTACCCATTGATGGGATTCAATAAACTTCACCGCAATGAATTAGAGAATGCTAATTTAAATGCATAGAAAATTACGTGCAATTTTATGGCTCCAAAATAACCACGCAATTTATCTTTATATTCAAGCTCATCATCGATTACATTTTTCCCCTTATAGGTTTCGTTCAAGGTTAGCTTCTCGCAAGCTTTCTTACAATGCGAAATATTTAAGATGGAATTTTTAGTGCAGTTTTTCCACCTAAAGAAATAACTATTAAATATATATGCGTCATTGAATTAGATACTTGAATCTAATAATTTCCATTAACACCATAATTTTAGCATGTAATGAAAAATTAGCACTTATTTTCAATTTATTTAAGAAATTAAAATAACTGTTAAAATGGTTTTTCAGCATGATATAAATTTAATCACAAATACTTTAACAGTTTCCTTACTAATTAAGTTGATTATTTTATACATTATAAAAATATTTTTTTGCAATATAATTTCTTTCTTATTGCTTTATGTGTGTATGTTGAAAATTTTACTGTGTTTGAAATATCTTTACTGTTCTTTGATCACCAAATAAGAAAATAAATGAGAATTTACATTTTTGACACTATTAATTCATATTTTATTAATTGTTTTGCACGTACTATTTTCAGTCAGCTATATTTAATTTGTTAACTATATTAAAAAATTATAATTATATTTATAGAATTATGTTTAAAATACTGGAGGTCATGAAATGCGATTTCATTATATATTTTATACTAACGTATATTTTTTACCATTTTCTTAATTAAATTACAGTTGTAAGTGCTTACTTAGTGTGATTTTTCTTTAATCGTCATTACAAAAAAATAGAGAAAGAAATAACATAAACGAAAGAAACTATGCAAATCCCTGTTGTTAAGGAGATATTTACATTTTTATATACTATTTACTTCTACTTCAACTGTTAGCTGAATAGCTTAGAAAATTTATAACAATTTTTTTATGCATTTTAATGTAAAAAAGCATCCGTATTTTAAAATCTTACTACTAAATTAACAACTAATTTAAATTCAGTGGTTTACATAAATATCCCTTGTGTCTAAGATAGAAGGAAATTGTAATTCGATTAACAAAACATTTGCTGCAAAATAATGATTTCGTTTAAATATTAAAGTACAAAATTTAAAGCTTTTGTTAAATTCGTAACTTTATGCCTCTTATACATGTATTTATTTTTTAAATAGAATTTAATTAATATATGAAATACGGAAGTTTCTTATAAGAAAAATGTATAAAAATGCCAATAAAATGACAATCAAAGAGAATATAGGAGATCCGAAATAGGAGTAGTAAAAATAATATTTTTAAATTTATTATCGTGGTAAATGTTGTACGAAAATATTTCATGGAAAAAATTTTAAAACAACATATTTTCTTAAAATAATTTGAAAGAGAATCTTCAGAATTAGATAATACCTTTATAAAGATTTCAATTTCAGTCTTTGGATAGTACAAAATATTACATAAAGTAACCGATTAAGGAGAGTCATCAAGAGATCATATTGTAAATGATATTTACGTGACTCGAAGTTCTGACGAAATTACTGACATTAAATTTTGTTTTTAAAATATTGCCTTATCACGAATGAAGGTTTCCTTCATTTCATTTTAGATAATCGTTTGGGCCTCATTAGCAGCCCAATAATTAGAATTTACACTCAGATGACTGAGAAAATTCAAATATCTCGGATAAAAATATTTTGCATCCTTCAACCTCACAGCAGTGAACTCCCATTTAGTACAAACTTGGCAATCAGGAAAACGTTAGTACAGTGCTGCAGGTGTAATAGAGTGAGCACCTGCAATTTGTTGAAATCTATTGCATCGTGCAATGCCTGCAAGAATATCTAGCTACATGTACACCCTAAAACTAAACAGTCCGAGTCGTCGAGTATACATACAGATTAGACACAATTTTTTTTTAACATATGAATCTGTCTTTAAGATACAATGATTACAGATCCGTGTTAGAAGCTATATCACATTTAACACGATCATCTGAAGTGCTTTATTCAACGGTATTGATAAAACTTTCGTCATTATGGTGGAAGATGAAAATGCATATCATAGAGGTTTGGAGTTGCTGAAAATTGTAAACTTTATTACAAAGTGAACAAATACTCATAAGGGAAATATTAAGAAATTTCTGGAATCCATCACTTCCATTGAAATTTTTCCCGTTGTTGTATTTCAACATGATTCTGCGCTCCAACTTTTTATTAAAAATATTCAAGACTTTCAGTACAAAACGTATAGTCTCCTGATTGATCTGTGCAAACTGCAGAATTAACACTTTTAGAACATTTTTTTTCTTTTATGATGAATAGCATTTTTTTGGATACGTCCTTTACGGTGTTAAGCAATTTTTACCAATATAAGTTTGTTAAAAGTATATATTACAGAAAAATTTAAAAATAATAAATTCCCTTAAAATGTATTCATTAGTGCTTTTCATTTGATGCAATAGATTTTTCTTCTGTCAATGTAATTCGCTAATATATTGAATTGGATTTCAGTTGCAAGACATTATTTCATTCTACTTTGTGTTTTACATTTCATCTCATATAAGCTAGTCATTGTTTTAATAGAGGGCTAACCTAATTGGTGTAATTAATAAGTAACCAAAGAACAAAATTAATGTAACTGAGAACCTAAAAAAATACTTAATAGAACATTCTATCAAATTTTCAAAATTTTCACGCATAATTGTAAATATGATGACTTACAGATATATATATATATATATATATATATATATATATATATATACATCAAAATATTATAACATTATTCTGTCCGGTGACCTCAATGCCAAACACACAGATTGGAGATGTAAATATGAAAATAATACTGGTCGTCAGATTAAAGCCCTAATTGATACCACCCATGTTAACTTATTTTAACTTGGCGATCCCACGCATTAAGGAAGTAGGTACAGGAACTTTAATAATCTAATCATAGTAAGCAACGCCTCCTCCTGCTGATATCACTACAGTGGAACATCTCCCATCGAATCATTATCCAGTTGTCGTAAGCGTCGGCAACATAAACAATGATAAAGATGAATTCACCAAAATACCTGTAAGTTGGAAAAAATTTAGAGCCGCAATCAATGATCAAATCCTCATTAATATACACAATAGTAACACCCCTAGCGAGATTGATGAAAAATTAACTTTTATTACAAACGTAATTCAATGAGCCCTTTAGTCAAACAGTACTGCAATTAAAACAAAACGTAAAACTAGTCTCCCTAAATATATTCCTCATCTAATCAAACAAAGAAAAAGGCTCAGAAAACATAACATCAAACCTATCGTATCCCTGACATCAAGTGCAAAATAAATTCCCTAAGAAATGCAATTAAAAAAGAAATCGTAGCTCATAATATTAAAAACTGGAGTGATTACCTAACCTAACTTAATCTTGAAGACGGATTTTTTTTGCGTGCGGTCAGGAAAGCCAAAACAGAAAAAGTCCTTCCTTGATCTAAGAGATAGCTTCACTGTTGCAATATCAAATGTGGAAAAATCTGAGCTTATTGCTAATAGTCTCGTGGTCCAATTCAAATTAAACGACTCAGGAAGTTTAGCACATCAATCAAATATTGAAAATCAGGTGCTAAATTACCTAAATTCAAGCAAACAGAATAGTTGCTGGAATTTGGAAACAGTTAAAGCATCAGAACTAGAAGATGCTATTTTCTGCCTAAAACCAAGCAAAAGCACAGGAAGAGGTGCAATTTCAAAAAATAAAATTCTTTGGCAATTTCCAGTTGTTGCTGCAGGCTACATTGCGAACATCATAAACGACGTTATTAGAATAGCTTATTTCCTTGGTGCTTGGAAAGGGCACTGGTTGTACCCACCAAAAACCCCGGGAAAAATCCACAAATGTCATCCAGCTATCAAGCAATCTCACTGCTACCCACGTTAGCAAAACTAGCCGAAAAAGGCATTCTCCAAAAACTCCAGCATTTTGAAGAAACAAACTAAGTGATAATTCCCCAACAATTTGGTTTTCGTAAAAAATTATCTACTTCTCACCAGCTCCTGAGAACAGCGGAAAGATGGCACGGTCCCTCAGCAATAAACAGTAAATAGGGCCTCTTTTCATCGACATTGAAAAAGATTTTCACCGTGTTGGGTATGCGTGTCTGATCTGCAAACTTATTCAGTGTAAATTTCACAAACAACTTATTTTATTTATTAAAAACTACCTCAATCACATAGAATCTTCCAGGTTAAACTCAATAATCACTTATCCACAGTTAAAACTATAGAGGGTGTTCCTCAAAGATCACTCTTCAACCCATTTTTATTCAACATTTACATTAATGACTCCCAAATCACAAAGACACTTTACTCTCACTATTTGCAGATGACACTGCCATCATGACCACTCACACAAATCTTGGAACCATCCACACGTACATTAAGAAACTATTTACATTAAGAAAATTGAAAACTGGTTAGTCAGATGGAAAATCAAAATAAATACAAAGAAATGCACTGCGATTCAACAATAAAAAAATGAAAAAGAAGAGAAGAATGCCAAAAACTTAAAATTTTGGAAATGAAATACAATTGTCCACACAAACAAAATATTTTGGAGTAATCCTCGATAAAAGACTAACGCTTAGGTCACACATTAACGAAATAAAAACTAAAGCCAGCAGCGCTACAATACCATTGTATCACCTCCTTGCGAAAACCTCAAGCCTATCTATGAGCAATAAAATCCTAATTTACAAAATGTACATCAGGCCCATAATAACATACGTCTCCCAGATATGGGGTGATGCTTGTGCCACTTCCATAAATAACAACAAAAGGCAACAAAATAAAATCCTTAAGGATATGTCGAAACGGATTCCTGAAGTTATCTTCAGGAATGCCCAAATTAGAAGGGACTTACAAATAATAGCCCTTGGCATATTTATAAAATACCTAGCATTTAAATTCTACAGCAAATTCTATACTGGAGAAAACACAACAATTTAAAATATTCCAAACTATATTCATATGAGCCTTAATTATTTGCATAGGCCAAGAGCAGTACTTCGTCTAAAACCAACGACAGTAAACTTCCAGCAATCATATAGTAAATAAATTGTTGGCACCTTTCTATTTTAACTCCATAAATATAGTGTAATGAAATTGTCAGTGATTTTTAAATTCTCTCATGCATTAATTGTTAGTAAACAAACGTTTGTTTGTAACGCTGCAACATTAATCAGTTACGACGATACCATCAGCAGATGGCGCCGCTTCTACCTACACCGACACTTAAGCTAATTTTTCTGCTTAAATAAAGTATCTTCGTTGAATGTTTTATAATAATAAGATATAAATGTGCAAATTAAACAAATTAAATAATTTACACATAACACTGTCATGCAAACCCGATTCTAATATATATATATATATATATATATATATATATATATATATATATATATATATATATATATATATATATATATATATATATATATATATATATATATATATATATATATATATATATATATATATATATATATATATATATATATATATATATATATATATATAGGTATGTATGTATGTATGTAGATTGCATTGCAAGTTCTTGTTTAACTTTTCTTGAATTTTTCAACTTAATCTCGGGAAGCTTAACGCATTAAGGCTCTGATAGTAAAACTATGTCTTCATCACTTAAGCAACTTCAACTTCTTCATTAGGTCCCAAAATGTTTAACTAGTACAGAGGCAAATGGCTTAAAGCCAGAAACTTCACAACAAAATTTACACAAGACTATCTCTTGGTCCTTCAGGAATCCTGTTTGCCGTTCCCACATCATCTTCCAATCAGAACTAATTGATTGCCTTTGAGTACTATGCTCGTGGGATTCAAATGTGGAAAATCAATCTCGTTGACATCTGTAAAGGTGTAAGAGTTCATTAAAAGTCTGGAAGTAACTTTAGTGTTTCTAGCTATAACGGGGACCTTATAATCTGTAAGTTTTCCTTTACTTATTAGAATATTTTAATAAATTAGTTCAAGAAGATATATCTAAGAGTGACTTTCTCTTGTTATTTTTCATAATTTTAATTCATACAGTTATAGATTTCGCTATTTCTTACTGCAACTAATAACTATAAGGAAATTTAATTTAGAAAAATTACTGATTTCTAGATATATTTGCTATATAATTTTGAATTTTCGATAATTAATTGTTTGCATCAGTGGTTTAGTTTTACTTTTCAAATTTAAGCAAGGCGCCAATTACATTTAAATATTAATAATGTAGAAACTTTGAGTTAATTCGGTATCTTGAAAATATTTCTGTGTACCATCTTTTGTCGGGAAATTTTATGAATGCAATGAATTTTAATGTATTACTCTTGATCTAGATTTCTTTTTTTAATATTTTATGACTGATTTAAAAGAATTATTAGAATTTAAGATTTGATTAAATGTTATTGAATTTACTTTATTTCGGTAACCATATTCATAAAATTATTGTATTTTTAAATAACTCAATGTACAAAATCTAACAATTACTTCACGAATTGGTATTGAATTTCCATACAGTATACTGCATATTATTTTAAAATGATTCATAGATATGTGTATATATAATTTTATGTATATTTACATGTGTTTATCTGTATGAATATTTTCAGAGTATTTCTAATGAAATGAGAGAAAAATAGGATGAAAACAATCTGTACTTGATTTATTTAACTCAAAGAACTCAATAACGAAAATATAACTTTACCAGTTTCATTTAATGTTACTAAAGTTTTATCCACGAATAGAATCCCCACTTGGTGCACTCTTAAATAAAGGGACGTTGCTAAAGCAGAGCAAGTTTACTATACTGCAGAATGCACAATAAGGTAATCCATAGAATTTTAAAGGCAATTCGTTGAATAACGTAAGTTCTCAAGTATAAATCAGTGTGATTCTTTTTCATAAGATGAAATATCAGACTCCTAGGAGCAACTGCGGCAACGAATAATGGGGGGCATTTTAATTCGTAACAAATTATGAAAGCAGTTTTTATTCACAAATATGAGTGGTTTTGTCCCCTTTAATTTGAAATATTCTAGATGTATATTTTTGAATTTATGCGTGACTGCATATTAAAAGAATAAAATCTATGATAATCATTAATTTCATTGAGTATATACATCACAGCATTACAAACATTGTATTTAGTAAATGCAGCCTATAAGTGAAGACCAATGTAATTTTTTATTTATTTTATTGAGATGTTACATTACAGCTTCTAATATGCAATGTTTTAGAAATATCTTCAATATAATAGTTTTTAAAAAGAAAAATAAATTTATTTTATTTTTCTCAAATAAATTTAGCTTGAAACAATCTTTTGTGTAACATGAACACATTTATAAAATTCCAATGGGAAATGGACATTTCTTTTCAAATATCAAAACTAGGTAATCAAATTTATTTTGAAGCATAATCAAATTTTTCTTATTTTTTATGCAGCCAATGATACAGAGAAAATTCTAACAAGTAACTTTACAATAAAAAAAAAATTACAGTGAAATTTAATGATTGAGAATCACATTAATATTTTCAAAACTTATTTTATACTACATTATATAAAATGTTTCTATAAAATTATACTACGAAATAAGTAATATTAAGACTACTAATATATGTTTTATGTATTAAAATAATTTATGTAACTGCTTTCAAAGAACAAATCATAAATTTATCTGAAAAGGAACACCCAAAAATCCACTTTTATGATAATAAATATCAGTTATAATGCAGCTGTATTGTTTAATTTTCATTATGTATATGTAAAATTTACCTTAATAAATTCTTGTACTTTGCATTATAAATGTTATTTAATAAAGATATTTTTTTGTAAAAAATAGAGACATTTTAAGCAATAATTTAAGATATTTTCATTCACTTTTATATGTTCTATTTATGCCGTATTAATCACATATTTTAGGATTCCTAAAAATACTATACGAGCATTTTATAGAATTTCTTAAAATTAAACTAAAAAATAATATAAGAATATTATTCCGTGTAATTTGTTCCGTGAAGACATAAAATTTTTCCAGACAGATAAAATTATGAGAAATATAAGTGTTATATCCAAATAACAGATTCTATAATTTAGTGGACTTAATTATCTGAATAATTAAAAGCGAATGAGCTTTCCTTCCACATTACAAATACAAGGAAACACTAAGACAAAAAAAACATATTGATATATTTGATAAAAATTATTTTAAATTTCAAAATTTTATTGTTTTTCTTCGTTATACAAGTAATATTTTTAAGTAAATAATAATAATTATAACTGATTTGAAATATATGTATCCTTTAAATTTTAATTTAAATATATGTCTTGAGGGAGTTTAAAATAATGATGAATAAAGAAGGCTCAAATTAAGATCTTATATAAAAACGCGTTTGCATAATTTAAATCTGTTTAATTATGATTTATGTTAATAAGCAGTTTAATTATGAATCATTGAAGAATTATGTCTGTATTTTTTCTAATAATCATTAGAGTATATAATTTTAGACACATAACTTGCATGTAGGTTATTTCATTTTAACAAAATTTGACTGTTTGGTTCATTAGTGGATGAATCATATTTAAAATTATCCTTAATAAATTGTTGAATGTGATTTTACATTCAATAAATTTAAATTTATTAATAGAACAAAATTTCTTGTATTTTAAGTGTAATTATGCAATGTAAAGTTATGAATATATGAAACAAAATACCATTATAAATTGTTTCATTAACTTCTTTAAAAATTATTACTATTTTCTTAATATATATTTAAATAATTGTGTATTTGCTTATAATGCTTTTATAGCAGCCTGTTTCTGCTGGTTTAAAAATCTGCTCCACACATCCAATCGCCTCACAATTTTAGACAGTCGTAAAAGGACGAAGTCGATACCTGATATGACACCATCATTTCCAGGCCACACTCATGTAAGGAAATCTCAGCTGCAGCACACGCAACTTGCCAAAGTCTTCCTTACGAACAGAACTGATCTTTATTTGGGTCAGTTAAACTTTAAACGCTGAGTGTTTTTTAGCAATTGATGAATTTCAAAAGCTAGCAACTTGTTTAAGATTTAGTTATACGCTTTTCTCAACTTTTTTTCGCGTATCGTTCAGAGTAAGCAATCCATTTAGATTTCGTTCAATAATCCTTAAGAATTAATTCGTTTTCTTCAAGATTGATTGATTTCTAGAAATTAAAATAACTGAAATTTACTCTGTGTGACATAAATTCCGATATATTTTTGAGACATTTTATTTAAAAGTACTTATTTATTCAATATTTAGTGAAAATATAATTTAAAATGCTGCGCTTAATTATGCTACAAGTAACTTTTGTGATAGAAATTAAAAGCGATAATTTATATTCTGTTGTTTTCAGTGAAACAAAAAAGCTGTTTAAAGTGATAATATTTTTTATGATTTTAGATTAAGAAAACATGAAGTATGATTTTCAAAATTAGAAATATGTATGCATCAGGAATGAGAGTTCAAAACAAACTTATTTTTATTTCCATTGTAGGTTTCGAATTATTTTATTAGGCAATCTATATTCCTGTAACAAAGTGCAACCATTTTTTTAAATCAAAATTATGTTTTGAACATTTTATTTTCTTTCCTAACGGTTTTTCAATATATTTTAGAAACACACCCACCCACATCCATATATGTGTGTGTGTGTGTGTGTGTTTGCTTAAAACAAATAATATTTTATCATAATTTTCTTAACATAAAAATAACACTTGAAAAGCATTGATTTCAAATGCTATTTTTTGATGTAAGAGATAATCTTACATAAAAAAATATGGTTAATAGAATCCTGTGTTGTTCCATAAACAACTAAATTACGTAAGTTACTCTATATATTTGTGTGGCATTTTATATTGTTTTATTCTGTGCATATTACAATTTGCATGTAATACTTGTGCATTAAATACCAGTAGAATTATTATCTATCAATCAAGAGTAAGTTTTTTATAAAACTAAAGCCACAAGTATCTTTTAGAGATTTTAAAGAATTCTTTCCGTCTACTCAGAACTGAAATTCTTAAAACATTATTTCTTTTTATCCAATCTACTTTCAAAGGAGGAAGTTCATTGGGTGATGCGGCATGAGTGATGAATGAATTGAAAATATTTCGTTATTCTTGCTTTGGGGAAGAAAGCCTTTGAGCATTTGATGAAAATGAAATTTCTTTTTAGTTGCAATTTGTGTACTACGTTTTTTAAAAGGCTAATTTCTGCTTTGAGTTATTTATATTAGTTTGAAAATTTCATTTAGTTTTATTTAACTCAGTTCATGTTTGTATATGTTCGTTATTGGAAAATTTTACTAAATTTAGGAATGAAGTCGAATAATTTCCTACATTTGTCTCATAATCAGTATGGTGCTGTTTGAGACATGTTTTAACTAGAATTCAAGTTAACTCCTCAGTTAAAATGGAAAATGATCTTTTAAATCTGAAAGGGATGTTGTAGTGTTTCATATTGATATCCCATTTGTAGGGTGTTTGATCAATTGGCAATATTCTTTATGATAAGGTATTTAGTTGAATAAAATCAGCACTGTAATACAATTTCTAACTCCAAAATAATGATATCTTGATGATTTCTAAACTTGCAACTCAGGAATAAACTTGAAAAATACTCAAAATACTTTAGTATAGTTAAAATGGCTTAAATTTTAAAAGGATCACGTTTTTAAAATTTTACCGATGAAGAAACAATTTAAATTATTATAAACTACTAATCTTATTTTTACAATGCATTATTGAAATTGAAACCAAAAAGATTACAGAATTCAATAAATATATTCTGAAAATTGAAATTAACTGTTTTAAAGTGTGACATTGCAAATGCTATTTAATATATTATGTTTATCTACTTGTGAAAAATACTATGAGTAATTTTGAAGTAAATTGCTGAGTAAATTTAGGGTTATGTTGATTTATTAAAGAGCTTGAGCTAAGTAAAATAAAAAAAATGTTGAATTTGATAAACAAGGCAGAAAAAATAATCTGCAGTTTCTAAATAATAAAAATCTTACGAAATATATCAGTTTCGTAAATGCTTAACTTTTGATCAGTAAAAGTATATTAAAGCTTAAAGGAAAAACATTTTGTTTAAAATGCACCATTCTGAGATTAAATGAGAAAATATTTTCCGAGCTGAAATTATTCTTTAATAATCAAAAGTAAAATGCTCATCTTTGAATCAGAAAAAAGTATGGAACAGAAATATGAATTAAAAATGGAAGTGGATCGTAAATATATGAGGAACAGGATTGTAAGTAAAAACAAGTATATTATTTTTAAAAATAAACAGGATGTATTCATTGTACCCCACTATTATTGAACTTAATTAAAGATGATTAATGTACAAAGAACCAGTTAAAAATAGATAAAGACATCATGATTAGAAACATAAAATGGGCTTAAATTTTAACAGGATAATATATAAAATCTAATTAAAGAGAAAGGAACTTAAAAAAAAATTTAAAAATAAAAATCTACACTTGTTTAAATACGTTTAAAATTAAACTGTTTAAAATATTTCAAAAATATATAGATAAATTAGGCACATTTACTATTAATTAAATTGAAAATGAAACACTTTTCTTAAGTCAATCTATTGGAGTGTTTACGGTTTCTTAACACATTTGGGTACCGAAATTGAAAAATATTTTACTCCTATTTGCAATTATTTTGCATAAAATTAATCCATAAAAAATGATTTAGAAATCAAGTTATAAAATAATGACGCGATTCTTTAAAAAGAAAATTAAATAACTTATGTAATATTATATATTTTTATTGTAGCATTTCGTAGGCATTTTACGAATAAATTTGTTACAACTTCGATTTCAAATTTCAAAAAAATGGGAAAATTGAGCGATTGTGTAAAATGTTTTACTGCATGAATTACTTAGCTCAATAAAGATATTAAACCTGATTTTTGTTTTCTATGGACACATTTTAATCGAGATATAATGTTTATTGAAAATTGTTTATTGGAGAAAAAATTGTCTATTAATTTTTATATAATCACAGAAATCGAGAATTTATCCTTTTCATGATATTTGGGATATGAAGCTCGAAACACAACCTTTTGTGAGATAAGGAAATTTACATTTTTCCCAAATATTTTCATAATGGCCTGGCTTCTTTGTGAGCTGCAATGAACTTCCATTCCATTATTCTCAAAGACATTTTGCACAAGAATGAGTAGCTCTAAACTTGCTAGAATTATTTTGAATGTAAATTAAGATAATAGCCTTTAATTTCAAATCTATGGAACAAAATTACATTGCAACAATTATTAGATAGTTTCAATGATTTATTTAATAAACATCTATCAAGAGCTTTTAAACGAATGCTGGAAAAGTGAATAAGAATACACGTTGTTCACTATTTGTTTTTCTTACCTTTAATCCAACGTTACAACCTGCTGTAAAATTAAAGTGGACTGATTTTAATAAAAGTTCCCTTATACCGTAAACTCAATGGCTACTTTAGTATTCGATAGTTGAACTGGAATCAACTGATCAAAATCTCATTTAAGCTGCTTTGGTAAGCCAATTATAATGAATTACTTCCTCTTACCGGTTTATAGCAAATTCATTTATTATCAATCAATATTCTTTAGAAGAACAGGAATCAGGTATTGTTTACAACTATCTATTCATTTTAATTAAAATTAACTCAGATTTATAGCAGTGGATTGAGAGAAAACATATTTTTAAATAGTTGGGGAATTTTAATAGGAAAATACGTTTTACCTTCATTCATACAGAACTGAAAGGAAAAAATTTGGGAAAAATATAGAGAAAGCAAATTTTCATATTCTCCTCAAAACAACAAAAGCAATTTTAATAAAAACAAAACATTCTCATAGTCAACAATTTATATAATTTTAAAATAACCAACTATGTTTTCAGTGAATTTAAAGGATCTTACATTTCTATTGAAAAGTGAGTAGTTCTCTCCCACAAAATCAAAAGTGAATCACTAAAATCATACTAATCATACATACAGCGTCATTTGTCAAAATTTGTTCTTCACAACAAAATACACTAATCATGAGTTATGGATTATCCAAAATAAAATTCAATGGTGGATACCAGAAACTCTCTTTTGGGAGTTTCGTTACCTAACTTCACCGGAAATTCGTCGCAAAGGAATGCAGCCTATGTGCTTTATTTTGCCTAAATAATGTATTTATAACATCACTTCTGCTTTTATACTGAACTGTCACTTTCTCTCACCTCCTTCAATTTTCGAGATAGAAACACTGATTATATAATCACGAGACAGGCTAAAGACTTTCACCACTGATGACACTCATCTCTTCTCGTCTTATTGCGTATAGCTCTTAACCTTCTCACACACTGACATCTTTTTTCTGGCCATAACTCTAGTTAGTCGAAGCTGAAGGAGGTAAGACTTGAAATTACAATTGATAAAATATAAAGTAAAATATGTATAATTGTCTTTTATGAATGATAAATATAGTTATATGTGAAGTAAAAGATACATTTCTTCGTAAATTGTAATTTACCTTTAACACATATTACATGGTATAGTGTTATTATAAGCATGAAAATACATTTTAATTCGATATGGATAAAGCTTAACAATTAAGAAAATAATTTCGCAAAATAAAAACGGTCAAAATTATTACATTTCCCCAAATGCATGAATATCAAATTATTTGCAAAAATCAATAATGTAATGGTCAAAATACTTTCCGCACTAAATATGAATTTAAATATTTAATTTCTGCGTTTTATTTTCTTCGAAGAAACATCGAACAGTTAATAATTCAGAAAGATCATTGTGAAAAATTTTATTAAAATATTTTTATCTGAAGTATCAATTTCTTCAACTATGAATTTATTTCAAAGCAAATTCAATGGAAAAATGAATACTATTTAGTAAAACGAATCTGTGGAAAGAAACGTTATTTTGTATTTTGAAAGCATTGCCAATTATAAAGTCCAATGCAATTTATTTTTATCTGCAAAAAAAAATTTTGAAATATGACAAGAGCATTTTTATATAATGTATCTTCTGAGATATTTATGAATTTTTATTCAATTTTATATTACTTTTGAATAATGAATATTTAATATACATTGTGGATGAAACAAAATGATTATTTTCCGTGATTTTTAGATAAATCAAACAAAACATTTTTGTAGAAAACAAATTTACTTATGAAGAATCAGAGTATGCAACATTTGTTGGACTAAAACCAAAGGTAGTTAGCTCTAAAAAATGATTCACTTATAGATACTTGTAAACAGGGTAAAAAAAAATGCAAAGCTATACATAAGGATGTAATATAATAACTGACATTTGGTTACGGAGCCTAGCCTTTTAAAACCCCGTTTCTTAGCAACATGTTTTCAAATTCCTGATTTTTGTTGCCACTTAAATAAACTAGATTGATGTAAAAATTATAATCTAAAAAATTAAGTCTTCTTAAACTCTTTTGCATCAGTATTTAACTCTGTTTTTAGAAATTTAGTATATGAAAAAGTGAAGCGTTTTTTTTTTTTTTAAATTATTTTATTAGTTTTTTTATACAAAAATCTGAATAGCTCCTAAAAAACAAAAACCCTTTTAAAAGTACGGATAAAAAGCATAAAAAAAGCTATCCTTTAAAATATTTTATTTAAATATCATCAAATCTGAGTTGAAATCATGAATTATTTTTTATATTTTTTTATGACCCCTAGTTAAGTTTCGAAATATATGAATATTAATACAATATAAACATGGAATTTTAGAAATGTATACTAAAACCGTCTTATCAGATGTCAACAGCTTTAAAAAAAGTTTAGTTAAGACTCTTTTTTATTAATGCTTTATCCTCCAAAATGTTCCAGCAATTGAATTAAAAAATGTTTTTCTATTTCGGTCACGTAAAAGTCATGACATAAAATATATTTTTTGGTTAATTTCTCAAACTTTTAAATTCGGAGAAAAATCAATGATATTTCGCAATACATTTTATATGTTATAATAGAGTCTTATAGATCAAAAACTAACTAAATATATTTAAAACCCAGATAATTCTACTAAATTCTTCTCAGAAGATGAACCAATAATAAAGTAACAGGGAACAAAGAAATTAAAGTTTCAGGTATATTTATCTAAAGAAACGTTTTAGTTAAAATTTCGATTTCTTATAATAACTTTGAAAAAATGCATCAAAAGGGTTAATAATAAAACTAATTTCAAAAAGAATATGTTGAGAAATTACATTTATTAGAAATTTCACAGTTAGTGGACCGTATTGTTCCATTCAAAGAATTAGAAGTTCAGAAAATACCGAAGCACAAAGGCCGAACAAGAGAAAGACGAAATGCTGAATGGACCTGGGATGCTCTAAGATTTTCAGACATGAAACTGTCTCCCTATGAATTCCAAAATCATTAAAATAATATTAATTTAATAAATTAATTGCAGTTCAATATGTTTGAGAGATTAAAAGTGAAATAAATAAATTATGTGCTCTTTTGGGAGATAATATAAAATCTTTGTTGTTATAAGTACAGAACTTAAAAGGAAATTAGGAGGTGTGCTGAAGCAAACTATTCAAAGATATTTGAAAATAATAATCAAAATGAATAAAAGTTGGAAATATTTTAAAAGCAATTTTTTAGATAAAATATACATTAACCTTGAATTCAAAAGATGAAGAAAATTAGACTTTTTATGAGAAAATTCTATCATTAATTAATTGGGATTGAAAGAAAAATTTATGTAAACAAATAATTACAATATCATAGTTTTGAAATGGTTGGATAAAGAAAATGAAGTGATTTCTCAGTTTGCTTCAAAAGGAACATTTGTTATATTTATGAGCAGTTATTTATTACAAAATTTTATCATAATTTATTAAAATGTTTACTTTAAAAAGTCACCATAATGCGTTAGAATATGAATAATTTCTTTTCTAGACGATCCAAAGTCCTTGATAAGTTAAATAATGAAATTATGTATAGATTTAAGCAGTAATTTTATTTCAAATAAATTACTTCTCCCCAAAAATTGGAATAACATTTTAAGATCTTTCTCTTTGGATCGCTCTGTAATAAATTAACATTTCTTGAGAGAGTCTATCTAGAATAATTACATTACTACATATAATAAACCCTTTAAGAAATCTAAAAAATAAATAAATTACCTGTAAGGAATAATTTTTTGAATTTAGATTTCTCATCACAAATTTGAAGTTAGGTATCGCATTTATAAAACATTTAAAGAATCATATTTTGTAAAAATAAAATAGCATAGAAGAAGTGGAGAAATTTATTTTATCAAAAACATAGCACTTTATAACAATAACAAATTATTTTATTCATTTAAAAAATACATCAATATAATTTATTTGATTAAATTTCACAGGGGTTTATCGGTACGTGATGCTTCATTTCAATCATTTTATTAAATTATGTTTTTTAGGCTGATGATATAAACATATAATTTATATTCACTCTAGAGAGGGGAATATTTTTTTTATAAATAAGGTTCCCTTATATTTATTTATAATATATTGCTTACATAATAATAGTAATGTACTTTAATAATAATAAAATAAAGTAATAACAAAATAATGATAGAATATGATGGATATCAAGATTTATATATATACACTATACTGGCCATTAAAATTGTTACACCAAAAAGGCGACATACTACAGACGTGAAATTTATACGAAAGGAAGAAGGTGCAATAATATGCAAATGATTAGCTTTTCAGCGCATTCAAGCAAAGCAGGCGCCAATAGTGACACCTACATTGTGTTTAAATAAGGAAATTGTTCAGCCGGTTCCTCATACACAAATTGCATTTGAACATTGTTGTCTGGTGAATGGTTGTTGTGATGCCTCGTGTAAAGAGGAGAAATGCGTACCAGCACGTTTCTGACTTCGATAAAGGTCGAATTGTAGCGTATCGGGATTGCGGTTTATCTTATCGCAGTATTGCTGCTCGCGTCGGTCGAGATCCAATGACTGTTAGCAGAATGTGGAATCGATGGGTTCAGGACGTTAATACGGAACGCCATGCGGGATCTTAACGACTACCTATCACTAGCAGCCGAGAAGACAGGCATATTATTTGCATGGCCATAATGGATCGTGCAACCACGCCACGAACCATGAGTCAAGAAACGGGGTAGTTTTGAAGACAACAAGTGTCTGCACGAACAGTTCGACGACGTTTGCAGCAGCATGGGCTCTCAGCTCGGAGACCATGGCTGCGGTTTCCCTTTACGCTGCGTCATAGACAAGAGCGCTTCAATGGTGTGATCAACGAAGAACCTGGGCGTACGAATGACGAGACGTCATTTTTCAGATGAATCCAGGTTCTGTGTACAGCATCATGATGGTCACATCCGTGTTTGGCGGTATCGTGGTGAACGCACACTGGCAGCGTGTAATCGTCATCGTCATACTGGCCTATCAACTGGCGTGATGGTATCGGATGCCATTGGATACACGTCTCGGTCACCTCTTGTTCGCATTGACTGTGCTTTGAACAGTGCACGTTACATTTCTGGTGTGTTACGACCCATGGCTCTTCCCTTTATTCGAGCCCTGCGAAACCCTACGTTTCAGCAGGATAATGCCCGACCGCATGTTGCCGGTATTGTACAGACCTTCCTTGATACGGAACATGTTCGAGTGTTGCCCTGTCCCGCACGTTCTCCAGATCTTTCACCAATAGGAAACGTCTGGTCAATGGTTGCCGAGCCACTGGCTCGTCACCAAACGCCAGTCACAACGGTTGATGAACTGTGGCATCGTGTTGAAGCTGCATGGGCATCTGTACCTGCACATGCAATCCAATCTCTGTTTGACTCAATGCCCAAGCGTATAACTGCTGTTATTACTGCCAGAGATGGTTGTTCTGGTACTGATTTCTCAGGATCTATCCAGCCAAATTTTTTGAAAATTTAATCACTTGTTATTTCTAGTATAATATATTTGTCTAATAAATATCATTTTGTTATCTGCATTTCTTCCTTGTGTAACAATTTTAATGGCCAGTAGTGTATAATGAAGCATATAAGAATTTATGTGTGTCCATTTATTTTAGTATATTATTTATAAAGATAAGTTTATGCCAAACTTAATTTTCTTACTTTACATGTTTTATTTTAAGGGTGTTCCTTTACATAAAAAACTATAGTTCATACTTTAAATTATTAAAATATTTCAGATATTTTCCAAGAATATACAAAAAAATGTACTCCAATTTTAAATTTTAATTATTGTTCAGGGAATTATATTCAGATAAATATTATTAGATAAAGAAAATATGGCTTTTAACATAAGAATATTTCTTATCAACATTATTATTTCTTAAATTTGGTCTCATTCTCTATTTTAAATTGCTTACAATCGTCAGCTTCATTACATGCAATTCCTTTTTACAATGGGAATTATTGGTATAAATATTTATAAAAGTAATTATATTGTTAGTTTCTTTTAAAAATAGTGCTTAAAATGATAAGCAAATGATTATAAATAATTTCAAAAACTAGTGTTGAATGTTTGTTGGAAATTAAGGAATGAAATGTATCCTTTGAAAAAAATAAGCTTTTCTTTTATTTTTTGTAACTTATCGTTTGGCCAAGGGAATTGCGTAAATAGCTATAATAATTTTTTCTTGAAGGTATTGCTTGCTGATTAATTGAAAATCATAGTATAAAGAATAAGCTATATTAACATTTGCGAATTTAACACGTAATACATTTTTAGAAATGAGGATTTCACATATGTAGATTTTAATATTATTCAGTTTAAAGAATAAAACATAATTAAGTGATTGTAGCAAAGTCATTAAATGCTAATCTTGCAATGATATGAAATATATATTATTTACATTGCTATATCTTTCTTAAATTAGCATTCTTACAGGTATATTATATGTAGGAGAATATTTTTGTTTATTTAAAAACATTAAAACTTTTAATGGATATGAATGTACGTGAATATGCGTTTTAAAATAAAGGGTTCGTTTTAAAAAATTCTAGATGTTTTATTTATATAATCAAGGATTATCTTATAATATTATACAATGCAATCTTATACAGATCAGGAAAACTCTTCAGGAAAATAAATTCACACCATGATGTTAGCATAGAAAATAATATGCATATAATTAAATCAGATGAGATACTTAACTGTAAAAACATGAAATGTGAAATGAATTCAATTACTTATGAACCATATTATAATTATTCAAAATTAACGTGAGATTTAAGAAGATACACTTTCACAAAAAATGTTTTTATTGTGTAACTTTTTACTTAAATGAAATTATTATTACTGTGGAGATTATAATCACATAGCTTTATAACATATTGTGGTGTTTGAAAATAAATGATTAAAACAGATTACACAACGATTTATTTTATGAAAGGCGTGCGTGAGTGGCGAAAGAGTCAGTTATGTTAATCACTGTAAGCTTTTTATCTTCAATCTTTATTTTGCATGGCTAATGGAAAATTATTGAAAGAAATTAAAGTAATAAACAGTTATAAATAGAAATTCTTTAATTGAATAGGTTTCATCCATTCTCATTCGTCTCTTCATTTTAATCCATGATCTCTCTCTGTAATATTTTACTTTCATATGAGACAAATGTGTATTTTAGATTAAAATTCCATCCACCCTTTATAAATTTACATCTTTAGCTTAGATATAAAAATTCACATTAACTCTCAAAATGAGCCATTTTCTTTAACCAAATTAATATAATCATAATTTTGTAAAAGCAAACTACCATCTTGTTCGATAATAATTTATTTTAATCGTGTTACATTTTATCATTTCAGTATTTTAAGACTTTGTTTCTTTTCAATCTTCGAGTGGACCAGGAAGTTTTTCAACATTGACAGAAAGTTTTTTACATGTATAGGCAATTGAATTAAGTGATTACGATTATAGCCAAACTTATACAAAGTTAAAATTTTGTTATGAGCGATATTTTGCGTTTATAAAGCTTTCAATACGTCAATGGCGTAACGAAAGAATACTTTTTCTATTACTGAATATAAAGTTGGTTTTTTTATTTTAAATTTTTTGTCAATGGTTTATAAGAAAAAAAAAACACATTTCATACATTTTTAAAATAACATAAACATGGTAATATAAAGCAGTTTTAATCATATTATAAAGTATTTCTATGAAATACCTTTAAACTGATAACTATATCAAATTCATTCATTATATAACATAATTTATATAACATTGTTATATAAAATTATTTTGCACCAACTAACTAAATGCTAATTATTAATACTTAAAAAAGGAAAATTTTAATTGATAATTAATATTTTTTTTTTCTTTTACAAATAGCTAAAATGTTTTTGTCTTTATAAATTTAATTGCATTTTTGATACATATATTTAATAATCTAAATTTTAAAAATTGGTGAAATAATTAAGTATCTTGTAATTTTAATAAAAATATGTTTTCCATTACTCTCATATGAATAAATTGTTTTGATACTTTGTGTTCACATGCTTTTCAACCAAATTTTCATCATTAAAGTGAAAATTATAATATATATATATATATACATACATTAATAAGAATGATTACAATGCAGTTTTTTAGAAATACTTTCAGAAATATATATTTTTAGTTTTTTAGAAAATTTTAGTTTTTTAGAAAATTTGGTATTCAGTGCATATTGTGTATATCATGCATCCTATATAATTATTTTTTCTCATATATATATACATATATATATATATACATATATATATATATATATATATATATATATATATATATATATATATATATATATATATATATATATGTATATATATATATATATATATATATATATGTTAAACTATATTATGTTATATTGCATATTAAATCAATTATACCTTTATTATATATGAAGGATTTCATTGATAACTATCAAATAACAATTAAAATTTTGCAATTGTTTGACATTAAATTTCAAATCCAGTGTCGCTCTGACAAAATGGTCATTATTCATCAAAGTAAGTTCCTTTGAATGCGGTAACTTTAATCCAGTTGAAGGGAAGCTTATGCACATTGTTGCGATAAAATTCCCAATCTTTAGAAACCAAAATGGTGGGGGGCGCAGGGGTTTTGATCTCTGCAGCATCACAGAACCGCCTCATTTGCATGTGATTGTCCTGCTCAAACAACAAGTAATATTCACTTGAAAAAATGTTGAGGAATAGGAAAAATAGGAAAGAAAATCGCATTCTAATGTAGGAACTGTTTTCAGAGTTATATTTGTGGAGTGAAACAAACATTTTTTCAGGGGAAAAAAGAAGACATGAACATATTTTTAAATTTTGAATCCAATTCATTCATTAATTCCAAGAAGGAGTTATTTCATTAGTTTCCAAACCTTCCACAGTTGGTGCAAGCAAGCACGAATGCTTTCATTAGATACTTAGAAGTTAATTGCACCATCCTTATACGTTTGAAAAGTATTTTCTTTGATAGCACTTTCCAAATCAGTACCATTTAGGACTTTTGCAGGAAATCATAGTGCATCTTCGAGCGATTCATCACTGGAATGGAGTTTGCAATGCCACTTTTGTGCTAAATGTTTAGTTACTGCATCGTCTCCGAATGCCATGAAAGTTTTTCGGCCTGCCACAGCATACTTTGTGCCCAATTTATGTCGGTCTGCTCAAATAACGTCCTTGTTTACAGCTATTACTGAATTTCTTTTCGGATTCAGAAACTAAAGTAACTGAAAATAAAGAATAATAAAGAAAATAACTGAAGTCAATTCAAATTTTAAAGATATGTTTTCTTTGACCTTCATATACCTTTCGTTCCAAAAAAATCGTGCTTTCTTTTCTTGAATATGAATGTATTAAATCTCTTTATGAAGTTGAAAAGTCTTCTGGTTACATGTGTGAAGCTGGATCTTATGATTTTCCAATGCTTCTACACATTTTTACCTTTATTTTTCCTTGATTACGTAGGGTCAATTATATATATATATATATATATATATATATATATATATATATATATATATATATATATATATATATATATATATATATATATATATATATATACACACACACACACACACACATATATATACATATATATAATACAGAGAAACTATATATAAAGAATATAAGTTGAGTAATACCTTATATGTACATGAATCTTCTTTAATTTAAACCACCATTAAAAACAAATCAATGTCTTTAAATAACAGAATTTGTAACAAACTTGAGAATTTTTAAATGATAAATGTAATATTTTTTTACAATAATCACATTTTAATAATACACATATCAGTATGCAATGCTTTGACTAAGCATTTTCAAACAAATAAAATAAAAATAGTTTTGCAATGCAATGTAGGAAAATTAAATTAATACATAATCTAAACAACGCCAGACATGCAAATAATATGATATTGCAATTTGAAATCTATTATATTTGCATTTCTTATACATATGGTTCTCAGAAACATGTAACATATGTTTAATGTATCGTTTTGGTTTTGTGTTGAATACTCTAACGTTAATGTTTCGGGCTTAAGCCTGTAATCATTATTACCGACGTATTTTAAATCCAAACATTATTCTTATAATCTGTAAAGAAAATTTTATAAAAATCTAAAAATTATTAACTATATTTATATTTTATACTCAACATTATTATTATATAATAGAAAATCGTATTCTATTATATAACATGATTTATATTATAAAATGTAATGCATTTTTAAGGAAGGAAATTACTTCTTAATTATATCAACCATTTTCTTCATGCATAATTTTTGCAAGACTAAGAAAACACTATTATATTGTTAATACATGCAAATCTTCAAACCTATTTTAATACTTCCCGTACATACAAAATTAAATTTATCCAATTTTCTTCATGATTCAGGCTCTTTCAACGAAAATTTTTTAATTTAGATTTAGGACATAGAAGAATTTTTAAATGGTCATATTTAAAATCAAACATTTTTACTCTAAGTACGGATGCAGATTTCTTAAGCAATTTAATATTTTGCCCATGATAAATTAGAAAGAAACTCGTTGATTCTCAAGCCTATTTAGTTGTATATTGTGAATAAAGTTCAAATATCCATTTAGTTCAAACATTATCAGATTACAGAATTTCCAGGCCTGACAGAGAATTATGGAGAGTGAACTGTAAATTACGATTTGTCGTATTACTTCTTGGATGATATTGCAATCGAATCACCCTCACACGAAAATCACATAGAACATCTAAAAATTTAATCCAATGCTTATATTACTACAAATTAACTTTATAAACTTCTAAATTCATTTTTGGTGTTTGTACGATAGAAATTTCGGGATTCAAAATTTAAGACTTCGTAATTAAACCTCTTTCCCAATGTAATATTGAATTTTGTTTTTTTTTTCCTATATAAAAAAAAATTCTTTACTGAGAAATTTCCTATGATTAGATCTTTTTTATAGACATTTCATATCTATGTCTATAGACGATTTAGCTTTGTTGGATACGTTTTTGGAAGACTTTGGAAATCGAAGAAAATGTTAAACATCCTAAACAAACAAAATCTTGCGAAGTTTTTCTGCGGAATGAAGTAATGAACTGTCCTTTTCTGTGTCTAAGATAACTCTTCCTAAAACAACTTTTCTTCGACATCTAATTCCAAGTGTTAAAAGAACCTGAAGTCAGAGAAATTGATGTTTCCGTCATGCTGTAAAGCAATAACTCATAGGAATTAGTTGCCCCTATTTCAATGTAAGTCCCTAAAAGTCTGAGAAATTGTTCTACATATGATCATCAATTGTCAATATACGTAAAAAAATAAAAATTTCAGAAATATATTCTAAGGTTGTGACATCGCACAAACTGCACAAATGAAAAGCAGCTCATTAATATACGTTTAAGTAAAAATAAATTAATATTCCTCACGTAAACTGAGGTATCTAGATTTTATTTTCACAGTTCTTACCTAATACTTCTCACGCCAAAGACACTGACAATAAAGTGATAGTTGCACTTTGCCACATTGAAATAGACAACACATTTTCTTTTCTTTAAAATTTGAAGAATTAGTACTTTCACACGAAAAAAATCTAGAATTATAAATTCACTTTTTTGAAACTTAATCATTTAAACTAGAGCAAGCATTTATATAGAATTTAAACGTGCAATTAAATTGTGATATGTAAATGGGCACACCTAAACTATTCATTAAAAAATCAATTTAGTGTTACCAGATTCTAGATTTTAGCAAATTCATCTTTATCTAGTAGTACCTACATTTAAGTGTTGGAAACATTTATTGTCTCAAAATCATTGATTGTTTTACCAGATGGCCTGATGCTGATCCCAAAGTTTCAACTGTTTGCAAGGCAAGTCTCAATGTGTTAATTTTGAGAATCGGTTGTCTTTTATAGATCACAAAAGACCAAGGAAGACAACTAGAAGCTTCACAGTTACATGTATTATAAATTCTGACTCGTACGAGTCGGATACTTCCAAGAGTAGTCTTTCCGATTTCAATTGGTTTCTTGGAAAATTTTCCACAGTATATGGAAAATATTTTAAATATCCTTGTCTGCCTTCCACGAGTGATTTATATTTTACCCGTTTGAATTGTTCTTAAGAATAATTTACAGTCGAATAATACTGAGTTTGTTTACAGAAAATATGTTGTTTTGCCACTCCTTTCTTCGAAAATATTTTCTTTAAAAGTATGTTCAGTGAATTCAACGACAATCATTCATTATCAAAGCATTTATAACTAACCTCAAGGAACAAATGAGCAAGCCTAATTCCATCAGTATTTGTTGACACAGGAAAAAAATCTTTTTTTGTGCAACCAGTTTTGAAACATTTCACTCAAACTTTAATGCATTCTGACCATTTAAAACATTCTGTAAGTATAATTTACAGCGGACTATACAAAGTGCTCTAATAAAGCAATCACCATTTTATTGAAAAATCGTTCAAGCAGTTTCAATAAACTGAGTGAAATCAGCATATCTTTCAAAGGATTTGGACAAGATATCAATAATTCAAATATGAATTATAAATCAGGCAACAATGTCAAGTATCTTATCTTGACTAAAAGCGGTTAAAAACTGCATTTTCTTGACAGACTTCCATATTCTTAAATGCATTAATTAATAATACATTATTTTATTGCATAAGGATTAAAAATATATATATATATATTATTATATTTTTTATGTATTACACATTTAGAAATATATATTATTCATGATACTCATTATCTTCAAATTATTATATTTTCTGCATTGCGAAAACATGTCGTTTTGCACTTCATACCTCTTTCTACCATCTTTCTTTTTCTCCATAAACAGAATGTCCACTAAAGTCCCTTGCCACCCTTTTTACTTTGGAACGGCTGCTGCTGTATTCATAAAAGTGGTCTAGATATTGTAAAGCAGCCATGCGCTATTGAATGAAACCATCTACTGCGTCACCTGGTGGAGAACTATGGAAAACAGAACAAGATGTCACCTGATGGAAAACGGAACGACATAAGTAAAAAAGTGAATTACAAAGTTATAGAGCATCCTCGATTTAGTACGAATAGATAGCTTGTGGGCTTTAAAGTGAAGAATACAATGGTTAAACGCGCAATATGTTGTTTCGTGCTGTGACGTGGCAAAACGTACGTGTGCTATTTGAAAAAACAAAAAATCGTTTTTGTGATTACATTTTTAACTTTTATTTCGAAATGGGAAGAGCGGACGTATTAAAAATGATTCCAACAATTTGTATGCAGTTTGCGAATACGTAAGAAACGTCACGTCTGGTCACCTGAGACAGCTATAAGAGAGACATCTTGGGGCTGTAGTATGTTGATGCTCATGGTCATGGCTGAGTATTCCAAAGCTGTGTATTGTAAGATGGTTTTACTGTACGGTGAATGTCGACGCAAGGCATGATCAGCAGCAAGGATGTACCGCCAACGTTTCCTTGCAGGCCCGTATCTATCTCATCAAACCATCCTAACTGTTGTAAAACGCTTAAGGGAGACAGTTTGCGGTACTAGTCGACCTCGATCTGGTAGACAAGATAAGGTAGGGCGGCAAGTTCAACCGGATAAGGTATTAGTATATGCCCAAGCATATCCGAAATGCAGCGTAAGAGAGATCAGTCAACACTGTGGTCTCCTCAAAAGTTAGGTTTGGAAAATCCTAAGCGAATCAGGTCCTCATCCATACCAACCAACGCCTGAACAGGTTTTATTGGGCATAAAACCTGTTCCGGCGTTGATTGGTATGGATGCCAGGCGACGGCATGGCATGTACAATATGCAAAGCACCCATTACTGGGTGCTGGAAAATCCTAAATGTTTCATCGACGTCAAGTGTGGTATGCCATTAACGTTTGGTGCGCAATTTACAATAACAAGGTGAGAGATAGGCCCAATATTTTACAATGGCACGTTAACGGGTGCATGATACTTACAATTGCTGAAGAAAGTAATATCCAATTTTGTGGAGAACCTGCCGTTGTTTAATCGTAAGAATCTTTGGTTTCAACATGACGGCGCGCCTGCTCACAAGACATCTCCAGTGAAGCAGTACCTCATCAAGAAATTTGGCAACCAAATACTTGGTATGGCAGTTTAGAAGAGTGGCCTCCACATTCTCCTGATCTGACTCCACTGGTCTTTTTCTTGTGAGATGGGAATACTTGAAACAGCAGGTGTATGAAACCTCTCCACAAACATTGCAGGACCATAAACGACAATAGTCCCATTTTACCATACGCATCATATAATATGTATAGAATATCTCAACGTGGTGATCCTTGTCTGGATGACGCATATTGGCCAATAGATGTTATTCACGAGAGACGAATTTTCCCATCAGAGAAATTAAAATAATTGGACAAGGGATTATGTTAATCCTTACTTAACATACGTTTATTCAGTGTCTTGAAAATAATTTCATTTTTACTCCAAAAATCTCCCTTCCAATTATTTTTTAATATCTTGCCTATGCGTCTCCTTTCATAAATTTTGTATATATTTTGGTTAATAAAACATTATTTTATAAATGTTTGATTTATTTTAAATTTAATATGATTAAATATGAATTAGTTCTCTGGATTCTTTTTCAGCAATGGACCAGTATTCTCTCATTCTGATTTTTTTGTATTTTCATTCAACCATCGAGTTAATTACTTGTCAATGAATAAGGATTTTAGCTACTAATATCTGATTCATTGGAACTAATTATGTATTGTGACCCTCAATTTTTCCGATATTTAGTATACTGGATGCGAATAGCTTAATCTCAAATTCCTTTCATTGTTGAATTAAAAGAAAAGAGCTGATTCTTATGCCCTAAGCAGATTTTTGAAAGCAGTTAATGCTGCGGCATTCTATGGGAAATAATTCCTCTTGTTATTGTTTCATTTCTGAAATTTTGTAAAATTTAAATCTATGTCACTTAGAAAAACGTTGAAATTTATGGAAAAAACTTCGCACTTAACTCATATTCTTTTAAAAAATTATTAGAATCAATTGCTAATGACTTGTTATAAAATGCATTTATATTTATGATATACAAGATCAGAGTTATTAATTTCCAAATACAGAAATGTAATAAATGTACAACTCAAAGTTTTATGAATTTGTTCAATTTAATACAAGCATGTTTTAAACTCTTAATTTAAGTTATGGCGATTTTAATGAATAAAACACGTTGAAATCATTTATAAGCAGTGTAATAACGAGTTTTCATCTTTGAAGAATACGAGTTTACGTCCACTAGTCTTACTTGAGGTAGGTTGTGCATTCGTACAAAAGTTAACTGACCTTTTCTATTCTTATTAAAAAATTAATATTGCCAATTTTGAAGCTAAAAAATCATTATAAAGATTTATAATATTACCTTCATTATATATATATATATATATATTTCAGATTAACTTAAAAAATAATATCTGGAAAGTAAAGAGATGTTATGATAAATAATAACTTCTACGTAAATTAATAGTAAAGTTCTTACAGAAGAATGCTAAATATTCATATATATATATATATATATATATATATATATATATATATATATATATATATATATATATATATATATATATATATATATTAAGAACGTTGTAAATAACGTCTTTTGTACAGATTCACAGATTCAATTTGTATCTTTATGGCTTTCAAAGACATAAAGGTGAAACAATTGCTAAGATTCAGAGTGGAAATAAGTAAATGGGCTATAAAAACAAATCCGAATCTTTTTTACGATGGAAATCTTCGTGCGTTGGAAGATATTTTTACAAATACCCACAAGCTGTTACACGTTCTACACTCCACACCGAAAAACTCATGTGCGACTGAAATGACGCGAAAGGATTGAATAAGAGAAAGCTAATTTTATATCTTATCCTGTGCCATTTTCAACACTGTCTTTCCCTGGCAGATACAGTAAGTGCTGGAGTTGCAAAGGAATTTTTTTGCCAAAAAACTTATTAATATTCTTGATCAGCCACTTGAAGATACTTACATTTTCGGTTTTTCACATCACTTTAGGTACCAACTGCCTAAAACTGTAAGACATTTACATTTTTTTATTCGTGCTCTTATTGCAAAAATGTTAAGTTGAATTCTTTGGACATTAAAGTGTATTTATTCAGTATTCTCTATAAAAAAATAAAAAGTATGTTGTATGAGAGTAAGGCAGAGGAAAAGACAAATATTTTTAAATTTTTTCTTAATTTAATAAATTATTTAAAATAAATTTTTGATATATCATTATAGTTAATGTTTTATTACATATAATTTTTTAAGTAAAATTTATGTAAGGCACAAAGAGAAGGGTATTTTTTTATTTTTGACTTTAAATTAATAAATATGAAAATTGAATTTCTTATACTATTTAATATGAATGAATATATATTAATATATTTAATATTTTAAATTATTTATTTATATTTTCCTTATCAAATGTTGATTCACGGTTTTGTTTGTAAACATTATAATATTTAACAACTGCAATGTGATATCAATTGTCGTAGTGTAAAACGACATAGCCAAACCCTGAGAAAATATATATGTATATTTTAATTGCACTTTAAATTTAAGAGTTTCCTCTTTTCCTTTCAAATTAAGCTGTAATAGTATAAAGGAAAGGATGCAATAAAAATTGGCATAAGGAACCAAGTGCAATAGAAGAATAAATTCTTCATTTCGGAAGGGATGGATAATCGTGAGAAAATTGCAAGGGAAGTTTATGTTTTATGATATGTTTTGTTTGTAAATCTGACCAATCGGGATTAAGGGGAAGAGATTTCTGACCTATCCTATAGGAGTGTAGGACGTAGTATGGAACTTTGGAAAACCAATGGTGAAAAGAGGAGGAGCTAAGACGAGAATTTAAAAACTGCATCTAAGAATGGCAGAGAGGCAGAGAAAGTCCTCACACACAGAAGTCCCTCCGACAAACAAGGCAGAGAAAGTCCTCACACACAGAAGTCCCTCCGACAAACAAGGCAGAGAAAGCCCTCACACACTGAAGCCCCAGAGATAACCGAGAAAAAAAGGAGTAAACGGAGTATGATTTCACTGACCTGGAGAAGTCCTGCCTCGACTGTCCTGAATGGGAATGCAGATGTCCGACAAATGGATGAAGAAGATGTGACAAAGTCTGAAAAGAGGTATACTGAGCAGCAAGCCAAGTAAGATGCGGAGATATCAGCGAATGGAAATGCAAAGGGAAGATGCTGAGTAGAGGACGGGAAATAGATAAAAAAAGGCGATTCATCGACACCTGAGAGCAGCGAAGTCTCAGACACCACAATACTACTTCTAAAAGGGGTGAGTCTGATCTCTCGTTCAATTTCCCTCTGGTCACTTTGATTATTGTGTAAATATCATAAAAATAATAATAATATTAAAATCTTCTCAATTATTTAATCAAGAATATTTTAATTATAAATGTAAATACCTTTGTAATGAATTTGCTAAAATAAATTATTAAGTTTTATTGTATTTTTGTTTTCAATCGATCTCTGATCTCTATCATTCAATTATTTAAATAACGAATCTGGGTTTTCCTCGGAATTTTCTAAAATTACCGAGTTCACCACAACATCAATGAATGGAAATTTTTTATCACATGCGTTCCGAGTTTTATTTTTCCTTAATTGAAGTTGTCGACGATAGACTTTATAAATGTGATTTATATAATTAGGATATTTTAACTCTGATAAGAAACATTTAATAATTAAAATTCCTATATATTATGTTTTTTTATGCACTTAAAAATAAAATATTATATTTTGCAATTTTGCAGAAGAGTACATGATTAAAATATAATGTAATTTTACATACACACATATATATTCTAAAAATTCTACAGAAGTTCAATAACGTTTTTCATTCACAGTATGCCGTACTATATTTTTAGTTATTTAACTATTTATTCCTGATGAGATTTATTTATAAATTGGCCTTAAATATGTTACTTTACGAATTTAAAAAATCGTTTTGGACATGTTTGGTCAATATTTTCCATAAAAATTACAGTCCAACTCTTTTTCTAAGTTTAAACAATGATCTTTGTGAAAAAAGAGAGTAAAAAAAAATACTTGATTAAAACAAAGTTCAATGTGTCAGAAAAAAACATTATTTATTGTCACTATAAGTTTTTCCTCAACATATTATACTAGATTTTCCCATGCCAGCTTGTAATGGGCGAAATTTTCGATGGGAAACGTACACGTAATTTTCAGTAAAGAATGTAATTTAGAGTCAAAAAGCAAAAATCAGTATTTTAACTAAATTTATAGCCATCTAAACCTTATTTAAAATGCCAGGAAATCAGTAATATATATGGATTAACTAATAGAAAGTGTATGAGTCAGGAAGAACTTAAATGTTCATATTGACTACAAAGTTTACAAATTCTGAAATTACGATGACTTTTAACCTCTTTAAGTTGTATTTATGATCTCTGGTTTCAAAAGAAGTGGTTGTGGATCTTAGAAATCTAGTTCCTGGAACATACATCACTTGCATTTATAATAGTGCCTGAGCACCAATGTGTTGATCAAGCAGAGACTGCTCAAGAAGAGAAGATCCTGTAATTCTACTTATCTACCATATCATACGGACAATTTTTTTCGAATATAGAGTGTGGCGTGCGCTGATGAACTAGCTATTTCCCATCTATTGACCCAAAGCTTCCTTTGGATGAGAGATTTTAAGAACGTTTTAGTCTGAGCAGCAGCAGAAATTTTACTGTATAAAAGAAGGACCATGTAATACCGGAAGCTTGTAATCGAAGTATTATCCTGCTAAAACATGGTGTTTCTTGGGACCAAGTAATGTGTTGAACAACCTTAGTAAAAGAAGAATGAAATAGCCAGAGTTAAAAATAGGATCAATATGAACAAGTTATTTTCACAAGATGTGTCCCTAAGGACACGTCATTTGATAACAAATATAGTGATATAAGATGTAAGCTCACAATGTGTGTTTTTCAGATAGTGTCAAGCAATTACGCAACCACCCTAGTGCTGCAAACAGAGCTAGAATTTATCTTAAAATACAATATGCCATGCCAATGTTGTGACCAATTTCATTAATCATGCCACTAACTGTATGTCTGATGATAACATTTTATCAAGGGTTAAAGAATCTAATACTTAACATCATCATCAAAATATTCTGTCTTGCAAGCGAAGTAATTTCTTTATTCTGGGATTGTAGTATGATCATATAATATACAAAAGTCATGTACTGATAATGTGTGTCTTCTTGGATGTTACTTGAAGACAGAACACTGATACCTAAAATGGCGTTTAGTATGACTTATGCTTATGGGTTCTGTGTTTTGAATACAAATATGAGATTTAAACCAACAAGAATAAATAAATTGCAATGTCAATAAAATAGAAATTCAACTTCTATCAAAATCAGAAATGTGCTAGTAATATTGACTTTGTTACATGAGTCATTTTCCATCAAGCAAAAGCAACCAAGTATGATTTAGGTATGAGAAGGCTGATGAAAAATATTTCAATAGAATAATTTGTAGATTTCATAACTTCTATATATTTTAAATAGGAATCCTAAGTTTCTGCAGATTATAGCATCTATTTTCTGAGGCGTGCATTTCATATGGGTAGCGTGTCGCTTTCGTGATACAACAATATTAGTGACAAACATATATTTGAAATAAATAAAACTTTTTTTGTCTTATTTATGCTTACATTTGAAATCAAATATACATCATGTAATAAAAATATTTCAGCTATTTTACTTGGACCACACATGGTTATAATTTGTTATTTGAAATATTTTTTTGTATTTTCCATTGCTTATTTCAACTAAAATATTTTCAAAAGATCATAACTGAGAAGGGTTTTTTAATCATTCCTGTGCGTGATGAAAACTTAAAATTTAGAAGTTCAATCCTAAAACATAATTTAACAAAGATAAAGAATATTGATAAAAGTAGGACATGATTTTAAGCGTACTTTATGTTGCATAGCAAGCAACAATTATTTTTTTTTAACTTGGTATGTTGTGTTGTTGTTGTTGCTTATTCCTCCTGGATGACAGTAGCATCAAACCAGATCCATGAGCCTAAACACCTTCAAACATGGGAGCATAGTATGGGGGTTCGAGAATAGCTTGCCTTTATTTAAACCAATGGAGGCCAAAATATGGGCATGAATAACTTAAATCTCATTGCATTTTGGTCACAGGGGATAAACTTTGTGGCCCGCCACATGACTTTGTACACAAATATGTCCATTTCGAAATCTCGTAAGAGTTGTCTGATCGCGCCTGTTGCCAACCCCATTAAAAACATCACTAGGAAAATTTCCTGCATACCATTAATGCAGTGGGGCTTTTACTCCAAGAAAAAAAAGAGCAGATATTTTACCATACCCGGGTGATGACTTCTGAAAAACTAAAACAGCTACTATAAGCAGTAATTTTTTTAACTATTTACTAATAATAAAAATTTAAAAATAATATTAAATTTTAAAAAAAGATCGAAAGTAATATAATCAAATAAAGTTGGAAAGAGTTTGTTTGAATTGTGATAAGAAATATAATTTATCATCTACTAAAACAGTAGCTTCACAAATACTGTTTTGCAGCGTCAAGCAAAAGAAACAATATGTGTATTCTAAAAGACGAATTTATTTTCACGACAATTACAGTTAAAAATTTTTCATGCTAAAGATAGTGGGTTTGATCAATTTATAACTAAAAATTTAATATTTCCTTGTGCATTTGAAGTTTGTAAGTGAAATGAATTAGCAAAAATGAATATTTAAATTGTGCTATTGTAATTTCAAACAACTGTTAAAATTTTAAAATTCATAATAAACGATATTTAATTTGTGCGTATAACTTTGATTTTTTTTTTTATAAAAAGTTTTTGTCAGACATAAATAAACTAAAAAACCAGTTTGTGGTTGTGTGGTAGTAATTGGATTTCTAAGATCATTGTCATAATCTAACATCGCATTCTATGAGAATCGATTCTGAATAATATACTGAAATAAATGGTAAAATATAACTAATTCTAATATTTAAATTTTTATTTTCCTTTTTAGGTATGTATTTAAAATGTTTATGCAATGCAGATAATATAATACTTTATATTATCTGCATTGCATAAACATTTAGTCTAAGCTGTTCTTGCCCCTGCAGAAAAATTAATAAAACAATTGATTTTCATTTATTTATGTTAATTTAATGTAAAGAACTTTTACGATGGTTCAATATTTACTCACAGTAATGGAAAGTTGCGCGTGCGAAAATAGTTTCTGCATCTAATGTAAATATATATAAAAATCAAATATCATATAAAAATTTAAAATTCAAAATTTTTCATAAAAAATTTCATTGATTTCAAAAAAATTATCATGTGCTATCTCACGTCAAATATTTAAAGTTTGAAATAATTAAATGTGACAAATATTTGCTGAATGAAAAATTAATTCAATTTATTCGTTTCTTCTCAGACGATACGTTTTATTCAGATATCAAGTACTTACGTTTCCACTCATTAATTTTATTTTTTAAAATATTTATTATTATTACACATTTATTTACAAAAATTTTTTTCATCCATTTTTACAATCTGTGAGTAATATTTATTATTTCTAAAGTTTAAAAAATATTGTTTGGAGAAACATATTTTTACTTTATTTAGTTCTAACACATGTTTATTTTCCATTTTATTAGCTTATTTAAAAAAGTAAAAAACAAAAATCTGTAGAATTTAGTCATTGAAAATAAATTTTCTATCAATTCTTCAATGCAACAATAAACGTACTTCAATTTTATTTCTCTTGTTGCCATTTTTATTCATAAAAAATGTGCATTGCTGAATAAAATACATAGTGACTTTAATAATTTGTTTTATTATACATTTGAAAATTTTCTTCTGAAATGAAAGTAGTTAATTCACTCACTTAAAGTGTCTTGGTGCTACTAATCGCAGAACATTATAAAATAAGTTTTCCGCTGTATAATATTCTTGCACTTAGCACAGTATTTCAGTATAAATAAACTATACTGAATCTGAAATAAAATAAGGTATGCTTTTTTGTAAAATAAAAATAAGAATTAGCCTTCATATCTGGCATTGTATAGTAAATAAATTTTAGTAAACAAAGAAATAATATTAAAAGATATTAACATGTGGCCTTATATATATATATATATATATATATATATATATATATATATATATATATATATATATATATATATATATAAGATATTGATTTATTGATTTATGATTCTTCTCGGATGAATCTATTCTTACTGGAGCTGAATCATGTTTGGAGGAAGGCAGCACTATTTTTTCAAGGAAATATTGTGACAGTTTGGAGAAAAATGATGATTTAGAAAATTTATTGAAATCTATAAATCCATAATGATAACATAATATATATATTATATACTAATATGGTAATGTACTAACCATATAATTACCATTAAGTCATGTTGGCTGTACGAGTTATGTAAATTTTTAATTTCATCGTCTTGTTAACAAACCATCATAGAACAAACTCCGCAGCATGGATAGATGCATTGATATTCTGGATCATACAAGTCTTGCGGAAAAGAAAATTTGCATTACAGAAAAGACTTGGCGATATGAAGCTTTTTATACTTCTTTTGAATGACTACTTTGATTAAAGGTTAACTTTTGTCTGTAAGAAAACCATAGCATGGTTTCTCATATTATGACAGATCCATAACATCCTACTTAACGCCTGGAGGCTGATAACTACGATATCACACTAGCATGTTTTCAAGAAACGTGAGCTTTGTTGATGTAGGAAAAAATTGGAAGGACGATTCACAGTACTTTATTGTATTCTTTCGTTTGTAACTGATCATTTATTAATTTTGTGAGTTGCACACTACTGCAGAGGTTGTTTGGAATTCACATCAGTCGCATGGGAATTACTGTTACACTATAAATTTTCCGTTTATGAACGTATCTTCTATCGTATGACACTAGTGAATCCAAATGATGACTGAGAATTGTGTTCTCTGTTCGCTTTATAGCAACACATTTTGTTCCGTTTCTAACGGTCTCTTTCACTGAGCCTTTTTTCTCGTTCACTACCTTATTTATATTATATATGCATACTACACATGCATTAACACGTAGTAACACACACACACATGCATACACACACATGCACACACACACATGCATACACACACATGCACACACACACACATGCATACACACACACATGCACACACACATGCATACACACACATGCACACACACACATGCACACACACACACACATGCACACACACACACACACACACACACATGCACACACACATATATATATATTAAAATTTCAAATGTAAAAAGTTACTAATTAGGGGATTTTTTTCATAGTATTATGGGATAATGATATTAACATGATTAATAAAGTTGTTTTAAATTATTATAAAGTGATATGAATTACTGAGGAATTTTTAAATGTCTCCATAAAGAACAGAATTATTAAATTATCAGTAAATTTTTTTCAAAATAGAAAATATCTTACATGGAAATCTAACGACATAAAATCATTTTCTGAAAGTCACGAAAACTTTCTTAAAAGACTTCTTGAAAAATATCATCAAAGATAATCTGATTTTCTTTCTTAGGTCTCGTCATCTAATATATTTTATCTGGATAGATTTTTGCGTTTTGTTCGCTTAAATTGCCATTCCCTTGCCAAGACTCAAAAAAACCATCATTATATTTCTTTTGGAATTGCGAGAAAAAATATTTTTTCAAAACGTGTATTTTATATGAGAAACCAAATACTTTAGTGAAATCATTATTTGTTAATATTTAGATTTTAAAAAATTAATTAAAAAATTTCTTTGAGATAGAAGTGTATTGAAAAAACAAAGGAGAAAAATGCTAATGATAAAATAACTATTATCTCTTTATCAATTACAGAATGTTAAACTTCTCCATTTATTTGATGACTTAGAAAAATTAACATCTTTAACCACGCGCTCGTATATGTAATTAAAAAATTTGTTGCCGATTAAATATTTAAAAATAACATATTTGCTAAAGAACGACATAACTAAAGGTAACAATCACGTTAATGTCAAGGCATTCTCATTTATATAAAAATGTAATAAATACTTAAAAATTCCGTGTAAAAGAAAAAATTCTAAGAACTGGTAATTCTGTTCCAACATTATCTTTCAGGGCATTTTGCATTAACAGTCGAACCATTTCATAAATTTAAGGAGAATAGTTTAATGCCATTTACTATAAAAATATCAAAAAGCAATTCAAAAAGAGTATTTCAGTGAATTGCATATCATTTACTCATCAAATATTTGTTAATTATTTTTACTGATTAATAATAAATTTACATTTGTTTTCATAGTAATTTAAAAAATAGGAAAATTTTTATTGTAGGTAATTTAACCCCTTAACCGGCTATCCCGAGGTAACTCGGGCAAACAATTCTGTGCGTTTTCCGGCTATCCCGAGCCCCTTGGTAGGGGTAATTGGCTTAACTGCAATGCTTCAAATTCAACCCCCAGTTATGAAGGATTACCGTGAAATCGTAGCTGGGGAATTTATTTACTGAACGGTCACGGTTGATTTAACTAATGCGAGCGAAAAACGAAAGTGTTTCAAGGAAGGAACAGCTATTTACGCGTTTTACTTTTCTATATTTATTCGCATTTAGTTTTAGTAATTAAAGGCTATCTAAAAATTGAAATTTATTAGCAATCCATATAATACTAATTTTAACTTTTTTTTATCAAGTTTTTAAATTATTAATTTTTTTTAGATTTGTACAAAAATATGTGACTTGGCGACAAGGTTAAAATATATGAAATTTTTTTACTTAATTTGTTCAAAAATATGAAATTTTAAAATGTTAAAAATTTTGTTTAAAATTAGAAGGGATAAAATAAGTAATAAATTAAATGCTATTTTTTTTTAATTTTTGAATGAATTTAGTATTTCAAACAAATCTGTAATGATTTTTCGTACAAAATATACAATGTAATTTTTATAAAATGCAACTATAAGAAGTCCTTTCACTTTTTAGAGTTACATTTTATTGAAATTAGATTACATATTTTGTTTTGCAAATAATTAATCTTTGTAATCTCACATGGTATTTTTTAACTTCCCAATGTACCCAATTTTAATTTATAAATTGAATAACATGTTACTAATTATCTCATTTTAAATGCTTATATTATTTATAAAAAGAGTGTAAAAATTGGAACTGCTTAACCGTCGACTGGGTACCAATTACGAGCCCCAGAAAGATCACCGAATTCACAGTCCGTGTCCGAAGAAATATCTTCATAATAAAATTAAAATTCTTTTTTAGTGCTTGAATGTGCTATAATATAAGTAAGCTGGTTGTATTTTCACAGATACAATTAGCTACTAGAAGAACTTCTGAGAGTGGTACAGCACTAATATATATTTTTGTGTGAGTGTGTGTATATACATATATATATATAGATGCCAACAAGAATAGGGAAGTGAGAGTATGGCATTTCATTAATTTGTTCTGGCCAACTGAAGGCAATTTATTGACACGCTCACCTGGAATACATCATGAAACAGATGTTTCCAAAATAATTTGATTGGAAATGTGCATCCACTACACCAGTTCTTCATTTGATTTAAATTTACATTTAACGGTTTCCCACGGAATTTGAAAAAATTCCCAAGTTCCACTAATAAGGCATTTGTTAATCCTGTTGTCAAATTGATATAATCGGAAACACCAATCTATCATTCTGCTATCTTTATTCTACTTGTAAACAATTTAATATTAACTATATGTCCATTAATTTTCTGTTTATTCGAGAATTTGACTAAACATGTTTTGAAATTTTTCATATTGTTGATAGCTTCGCACTACTCAAATTTTCAGTATACATATTTCAAACATTGTTTAAAATACTAATATCAAGGAAATTAAAAAAAATGTAGGAATAAATCCTCTTACATAACTATTTTCGAATTTTAGAATGAGACTTATGTTACTCTTTATTCCACATAAAATTATATTATTCTGTTACGATTAAAATCTAAAACTTTTCAAGGAAGCTTTTAGTTTTAGCAAGAAAATTTTAATTTTGATTAAAACTTTCACTCAATTTACATTTTGGTATAGGACTGGCAAATGATAATAAAATTCATCAAAAACAGCTAAGTTCAGAAAAATTACTAAAAATTTTCCCTTAAATATTTAAGAAATGTTCTGTTTCATTATAGTATGATTTCACAACAGACAAATTATCAAATTTAAATATTTACAAATTGTTTGACTTTAGTAATCACAAAACTTTTTCCGTGAAACGAAAACAGCGGAGAACATGTTAAATTATTTAATGTCTTTATTGTGCGTTTTCAAATTATTTCAATAATTTTTTTTGTAAATTTAAGGATATTTTAAACTAATGATTTGTAAGTATAATTTAAAATCATTAAATTAAAGTTACTTACTAATTCCCGAAAATATGAAATTTCTTTTATCGTGGAAGATAAATATTTTCATTTACTCATTTAGTGATTAAATTTTAACTATTAAGTTTTTTTCTCATATACTTCAATATCTAACAATGTTGATCTAAATATTATACGTTCAACTTCTTGAAACAGAATATCTCAAAAAAATACCATGTTATGACTTTTTTATTCCTTTAGTAAGTTTTCGAAATCAAAGTTCAATGACTTAATTTTTATATTACAGATAAATAATTTAACCTTCAATAAGATGTTTCTAACATAAGAAATAAATTTTATATTTGTGATAAATTAATAAGTTATGATATGTATTTTTAACAGATAGAACTTTATGTAAAATTAATGGTTTCGAACTAGACAAAGTATACATTTCTGGTTAGTGAATTTATGCTTACAAAAATTAATTTTGTGAATATTTACTTCTTTAATCAAAAGTATTTAAAAATATTTGATTAAACAAATAAAAATTCGCTAAATATTTTCATTTATAACGATCAAAAGAAGAATGAAGTTAAATCATTATTGTACTAAAAAGTACTTTAAAAAAATCTTTCTCTAAATTTATGGCTTATAATGATTTGCATGTCAAAGAAGTTATAATTCTGTGAAGGCAAAAACTATTTAATGTAGAGCTAATTTGAATATCTGAATAAATGTGGTGTTGACAAGTTATATATATTAAATATTCCATAATTAGAATACTATAGTAAACAATAATGTTAAGGTGTCCCTGTTTTTATATTTTTCATATTTTTCTCCTTTTGAAAAACGAATATTCACATGAGAGACGCATTAGTATTTTTATAAAACAATTCAAGAAAGATTAAAAGATATATAATAACAATACGGGTTCTTGTATGGAGTGATATTTTTTACATAATTAGAAAAGGAAATCTTTCAGTAAGAGAAATTTAATATAAAAAATTTGCTTTCAAAATGGTCTCCAAAATTTTCTGTTGTCAGTAGCTTAAACTATATACTATAAAATCTATTGTTAGGTAATTAAGTTCGCTTTTTATTTCTTTAAATTATTAAAAACATACAAGAGCTAAATTCTTCAGTCTGTATGTATTAAAGAGCCAGAAACGTTTCTTTTAATGATTTTGAAAACTATTTGATGATTTCAAAAATATAATATTGATTTTAAAGTGTATCTGCAAGGATTTCCAATTACAAATAAACAGCAAATTAGCTAATTATTACAGCTATTTAAAATCAATAAATTTTTAACTACCTGGGAAATTAAAAACATTTTTCTAATTTTTAATAAAAAAGTAATTATTGGAATAATTATATATATATATATATATATATATATATATATATATATATATATATATATATATATATATATATATATATATATATATATATATATATATATATATATAATGACATTTAAAAATTATAAATCGATATTCATTGTGATGGTTATATTATATATTTTTAATTGTTTAAGATTTTTTTTTTTTAAATACGAAAACTGCTTGGAAATAAATTAAATTTCCTGATAATAATTTACAAAATAATTAAATAAAAATTCATATCTAGTGTAATAAAAAATTATAATAAGAACTTGAAGAAATTTTCGAGCAGAACATTCACACAAAGAAAACTGTGAGCACTTAGGGGTTTCTATAGCTGACAGCGATTGATGGGCTTCCCCGCTGTAAGTCATTAGAATGTGATTATTGTGAGGTGGTCCAGGGTACAACGGAAATAGGTCCCATCAACAATTAGATACTTTTGTATTCTTGACAGGTGCTAAAGGGGGAAAAACTTGTATTGCAGTGAAAGCCAAAACTATGTTGCCACCGTGAAGCAAAAATGATGCACTTTCTTCACAGCACCCCAGACGGTTAAGGGGTTTAAACGCTGTAATTTATTTAGCACATTTAATATATTTCTATGTGAATAAACTAATCTTTTCAATTATTATAAATATAATGATCATTTAATGGCGTAAAAATATCAAAATTTGGGAAATTGTTTTTTGATAATAATAAAAAATCAGGCAATAATAAAAAAGTTTTCTTTACTTCATTATTCATTTATTAAAGCAGAAAATATGTGGATAAAATTAAAATTTTAATTTTAACTTGATATTAATTTCTATTGTTTTAGAATATAGTTTATTGAATATAAATATATATACATATAATAAAAAAAACTATGACATTTTATATTTTTGAATCTAATTTATATTTACACTTTAATGATAGATAAATGTTATTAAATTAACTACTATTAAACCAACAATGAACAAATGAGGTATGGCAGTGAGCATATGGCCTGTTTATTACCAAGTGGAAGTGAAAGAATGTTGTTTAATTATTATATTGAAGTAATCTACACTACTGGCCATTAAAATTCTACACAAAGAAGGCGACATGCTACAAACGTGAAATTTGTACGAAAGGAAGAAGGTGCTGTGATATGCAAATGATTAGCTTTTCAGCTCATTCAGACAAAGCAATCGCCAATAGCGACACCTACAATGTGTTTAAATGAAGAAATTGTTCAGCCGGTTCCTCATACACAAATTGCATTTGAACGTTGTTGCCTGCTGAAAAGTTGTTGTGATGCCTCGTGTAAGAAGGAGAAATGCGTACCAGCACGTTTCTGACTTTGATAAAGGCCGAATTGAATCGTACTGGAATTGCGGTTTACCTTATCGCAGTATTGCTGTTCGCGTCGGTCGAGATCCAATGACTGTTAGCAGAATATGGATTCGTGGGTTCAGGACGGAAATACGGAACGCCATGCGGGATCTTAATGGCCACTTATCACTAGCAGCCGAGAAAACAGGCATATTATTTGCATGGCCATAATGGATCGTGCAACTACGTTACGAACCGTGAGTCAAGAAACGGGGTAGTTTGGAAGAAAACAAATGTCTGCACTAACATTTGGACGACGTTTGCAGCAGCATGGACTTTCAGCTCGGAGACCATGGCTTCGGCTTCCCTTGACGTTGCGTCATAGACAAGAGCGCCTTCAATGATGTGATCAACGACGAACCTGGTCGTACGAATAGTGAGACGTCATCTTTTCAGATGAATTCAGGTTCTATGTACAGCATCATGATGGTCGCATCCGTGTTTGGCGGCATTGTGGTAAACGCAAAATGGCAGCGTGCATTTGTCATCGTCATACTGGTCCATCACTTGGCGTGATGGTATGGGGTGCCATTGGATATACGTCTCGATCACCTCTTGTTCGCATTGACGGTGCTTTGAACAGTGGACTTTACATTTCTGGTGTGTTACGAACCGTGGCTCTACCCTTGATTCGTGCCCTGCGAAGCCCTACGTTTCAGCGGGATAATGCCCGACCGCATGTTGCCGGTATTGTACGGACCTTCCTTGATACGGAACATATTCGGCTGTTGGTCTGGCTAGCACGTTCTCCAGATCTTTCACCAATAGAAAACGTCTGGTCAATGGTTGCCGAGCGACTGGCTCGTCATCAAACGCCAGTCACTACGGTTGATAAACTGTGGCATCGTTTTGAAGCTGCGTGAGCATCTGTACCTGTACATGCAATCCAATCTCTGTTTGATCAATGCCCAGGCGTATAACTGCTGTTATTACTGCCAGAGGTTGTTATTCTGGGTACTGATTCCTGAGGATCTATCCAGCCAAATGTTTTGAAAATTTAATCACTTGTTATTTCTAGTATAATATATTTGTCCAATAAATATCACTTTGTTATCTGCATTTCTTCCTTGTGTAGCAATTTAAATGATCAGTAGTGTAATTCAAACAGGACAAAGTCACTTGGAAGTTCCTGTAAAATGCAAATCACTTTTCCAATTTGTAATAATTGTACACTGCAATTTTTCAAGGTCACGCTGTTATGATCAGTTGTCAATCTTCAACACATTAATTTCTGTCGCTGTACTTTTTCCTCGCACAGCATGACAAGTAATTTTCAACTAATAATGAATATCTTTCCTACTGTCTTGATCATTTAATGTAGAGGCAGCGTTTATTTAATGACTTAGCTGACATTTACTATGCTGAAAATTTTATTCATCAGTAGGCAATTGCGTTGCGAGTGATTACAGAGTCTCTGCTATTAAAGAATTTTAATAAAAAACGAAACAATCGATGAAGTACCTCAGACATTCAATCACTCTTAGATTTTATACTGAGCAAGCTATGGAATACATCCCTAAATATATTTTATTTAAATATAAACTAAAATTATTACTAAATATAAACTAAAATTTTGCATAATATTATTAAAAAGGAAATTATGTGAATTTTCTGAGTAGGAACATGGTAAGAATCCTTGAAGTAAGCCAAAGCAACTATCCTATAGTAATTTTTTGCACTTACAAATAACGACTGATTACTAGTCTTACGTTGAATTATTGCGAAAATTAAATCGTATAGAAAATTTTTATCGCATTCAGAAATGTTGAGAAAGAACGGTATATTCTTTATAAGCTGAGGATATATTTTAATAAAAAAAATAAAAATACATAATTTGAAAATATTAATGGTTATATTTCCCTATAATGTAAAAATATTTTTGCAAATTGAGAGTTTCTGTCTCAGAGACGGTATTATATATATATATATATATATATATATATATATATATATATATATATTCAAGAATTTCATGGTTTTCTATTGATATATTAAGGGATCATTCAGCTAGTTTTAAAAGGCCTCGAGCAGACAAAAAAATTTGGTTTTTAAACTAATAGTTTTTATTCTTTAAAGTGCTAAAAATAGTGTCATTCTTTAAAATATCTTTTCAAATACCTAGATTTTAGTGCATTTAAAATTGATTTTTATATTTGGAGTGACACACACACATCTTTCTTATCATTTCAAAGGGCGTAAGTTAAAACCCTATTTTGTAAGAGGACTTGATAGGAATGCTGTAAATATTTAACGCTTCTTTTCTCCGAAAAATCAAGCCGAGAATTCTGTTAAGTAACCCTTCAGCAAAGAAACGGTGAGTTATTCTATTCAGCTGTCTGTTATTCAATACTGGAAACTCTGTAAAATTCTTTGAAATGGGATCTTCTTATTTTTCAGATCATAACAAAAGAGTTTTTTCATGAGTTTTCTAAAGAATTTAAATTGAATCATAAAGGAATTTTGTTTTACAATTTTCAGATTCAAAGTAAAAGTTGACAGAATGTACTAACAATCTTAAGTGAAAAGTTCTATTGATAAACTTTAAATCTCCCTAAAAATTTTAAAAAGTTAAATTTTAACAATTTATATTGCATGTTTATTTCTATTATATTATTCCTTAAACAGAATCAAATGTTTGAGATTTAATTCTAAGAATATCATGTAAACTAATAATTTTCATTGTACTAATTTGAAATTTTCTAAAGATTTAAAGGGAATATTATATATTAGCAAATTTTTATTTTTAGTTAACAGTAAGTTAATTTTATCTATATTATAGTCTATTACAAAATGAAATATCAAGCTATAACTTCACTATTCAAAATCTCCTTGTATAATCAAGCTGAGAAATTTGGGATATCATCGAATATAAATTAACAGAAATGAATAAATTTGAAATGTTTTTTCCTTTAATTAAATTTTTATGAAACAAATGATGTAGTTTTATCATCTTATTCCCTAGATAATAAACTCAAAAATTAAGAAATGAAATGTATTTCTAATATTAAGTTCTTACCATGATTGGAAACTTCTACAATGTATATGTTCATTTAGTTATTTTACCTCTCTATGGTCGTTTTATTTATGCATGAGGGCTACTCCTGAAATGACTTTATGACTAAAATCGGATTTCCAAACTCTGAAGAAAATTGGTCTGATATGATAAGTCAACCTAACTTTTTAATCACGAAAGTCATAAATTAACTACAATCTCGGCCAAAAAAGGAAATACAAAATATATAAATGCATGATAAGGAAGAAAATTACACCTCATAAGTAATTCCTCTGAGAGGACAAATATCATTTCTTTTATTTATTTCATTTATTTGGAATTGGTTTGCTTTTTAAAAGATTTTAAGCAAATTCATGTTTCTAATAATTTGTAATAGATAATACTGAATTACAATAAATGGAATTTAACAACATTGTGAATATCTTGTGACAGTCAATAATCATATTACTCACACTTAAATGCTGCTCAGCTATAGATATGTAATAAAACCATATATATATATATATATATATATATATATATATATATATATATATATATATATATATATTATATATATTATATATATATATATATATATATATATATATATATATATATATAATTTTAAGGTATACAAACAACTTTATACTCATTTATTTTTTGAAAAGGTAATGACTACATAGCTACATAGTATTTTCCTCAAATATTCAGCTTATAATCTTTGACTGATTTGTATAGTCTACACCAGTTTTTATACACGCATTTCAAATTGTCTTACATTTTGATTGAAGATTCATTATTAAATTTCTCTCGTCAGGAAACTAAGGATACTTAATTAGTGTCACTTAACACTATTTTTCTGTTATCGATTTTGGTAAAATAATAAAGTTATCAAACCACGATCTCATTTTTACAGTGATTTTTTTTAAAGACTGTTTTTAAAATATAATGGGTAGGTTCACACACTCTTTGGAAATATGCATGCAACTAATAAAAAAATTTGAGAACTCGATGGGATCAATCATTATTAAATTTATGGAGATATGTTAAAGTTATCATTTATTTTCTGTAAGAAAAACTATGATTAATATGTTTACAACTTAATGTGCTTCCAGATTATTTAAAATATTAACAATAGAATTTTAAGAATTTTGCTCAGTTTAATAAACAAAATATATAATTCATATAATATCCATGGAAGATTAAAATCTATTAATTTTTCTATACTGATTTTCATGATGTATTTATAAGAACATTTTCATGACTGAAATGATATTAATACATAACAATTGAGTAACATATATTTTAAATATAATTTTTATTAATTTATTCTTTGCTTCGCAAATAAAATTATAATAAGTCAGTCATGTTTTGTTACAAAAATAAATGATTTTATAGAAATATGTGTGTCTTCATAAAAAGCTTATAATCTTTACATACTTAAATATGTTTTAATAATTTTGGAAATGATTAATTTTTCTGAATGAGAGTCACTTGTGAAATAAGCAAATTTGTATACTAGATGAGATGAATATAGTAATGAATTGGCTTGCTCTTCTTTAGTATATCTTGGATAACTCAAATTCAATCCTAGTGAGTATTTTAAACTTGATTTATATGGTTTTATAGCATGTAATATGTATATTGACAATTATTGGATGTTGAAGGGTTTCATTTTATATCATACAAGACTGAATCATATTGATCAGAAAATTAAGTTGATAATTTTATTAGGCTCTAATAATGTTGTAGTTAATATAAACTTGAAGAATTCACGTCCACAAACTTCGTAATTTTATGCATATCTTGGCTTTTAATGTACAAAATGATAGACTATTTATGAAAATACTGATAAATATTCCTATCACATCGAGTTGCAATTTCATAAGTACTTAAATTCATAATCTTCCCTCAATATAAATGATCATTATTTTCAATGTTTAAAAGAATAAATCCCACAGTGGAATTCAAGAAACATTTTCGATAGTGTCACAACTTAGTACTTTAGTAACAGCATGAAAAGCAACCTGTGGGAATAAATCGTTACAGTTAGTTATGTCATCAGCATCTCTCAACGCATTCATGTTGATCGGTAGCAATTCGTTGACAGTTGTACTGTTTACCCTGCCAAGTTTTGCTTAGGCTGTTATTATTCGGCAGAAAAATAATACATTACTTTCTCAAATTTAGTTTATCAATGTATCAATTTTTAAACATTTGTGACAATCGCGCTCATAATCTAAAATATTTCACTTCAGTTGTTTCCGAATGGCGTTGAATTTATAAAAACCCATCGCAACTTGAATCCTCATAACGGCTCTTCTTGTAGTTTATGTTATGTTTAAATTAAAAAAATATTTCTGACTGCTTATTTTTCAAAACTGTTTTCTTAACTTTGTAAATGTATATAGTTTAAGCAGACAGCTTTGTTACTTATTATGTCAGTTAAACTAATTTCCGTACATTTTGTTTTAATTTTACCAAAATAATAATAATGGGGATTAATAGAAAGGACAATCTGTTAAAATTAGTGTAACATTATATATAAGTAAGAAAATATCAAAACTAACCAGGAATAAGTCTGAAAAGGATTATTAATATGCATAACTATAATTACGTTGTTGTTGTTGCTTATCCCAACTGGTGTGACAGTAGCATCGCACCATCTTCATGAATCCATGAGTTTTCAGCTTCTCCAGAACCATCTCCGGATTTAATTTCATTTCACCCTTCTCACAACTGACACACTGAAAAATATGAGAGGGAGAGGCCTGTGCCTCTTGACAATTGGGGCAGAGAGGGTAAATCTTGACACCAGAAACATGTCTCTGAACAAGCAGGTGGCGGCTTTTCAGTCTCGTCAGAGCCGTTTGATCGCATATTTTGTGCACGTCCGCTAAAGCAGAACCAGGATATTTGCCTTGGAACCATTCATGGGCAGGTTTGGCATCTCTAAAAACAGCATGGATGTCCATCCTGACACGAGAGGCCAGCTCCAATGCCGACAAGAAGTTTCCAATAATGGTATTCTGCAGGCTGCCCTCCTTGGCCAATTGGTCCGCAACCTCATTACCATACAAATTGATATGGAATGGTACCCACTGGAAGAGTATGGTATTGGCCTGCAAATCAGTGAGTTGTTGGACTTTTTTAGTTGTTGTGCTGTCACCATGCCACCACTACTGAGCCAGATGTTGTTGCTTCGGCTATCACTGAGAATCCAGATATCAGAAACTATCCTCTCCTTAACACAGAAACTTAGAGCCTCTTCAATTGCCAAAAGTTCGGTTTGGAAACAGAGCAATTATCTGGATTTCTTGTACATATTCTTTTGCCATCTATTTTCCTAACAAATACTCCACCACCGGACTCAGCATTCTCACCCCTACTTCCATCTGTGCAGATTTGCAGTGCATTATGGGGAATCTGGTGGATTACCTCTAAAGATAACCGTCTGAGATATTTTAGGTGTTGGGAGCTCTTATTACAGTACAAGCATAATTCTGTCTTAAAAAAGACTCGACTATGCAAGGTCGTCTTTCCCCCCGTGAGGCAGACCAGGGAAACGGGCTTTACCTTTTCATGCAAGCAATCCTCCTTCATTGCCCTACTCAGTGGGCTGTCTCGTTTTAGTCTTTGGTTTGACCTCCAGGTGTTCACAAAACTAGATGTTCTGTTCGGGTTTGCGTAGCTGGCAAGCCTGGCAAAGTAGTTTATCAGTAAAATTTTTCTTCGTAGTTCAAGGAGAAGTAGGTTGGCTTAAAAGAGAACAATGTCTTTTGGGCAGCTATTTTGAAGTCCGGTGATGATTTTGTCAGCTGATAGCTATAACTTTCAGAGTTTATCAAGATTGCTGATGGAGGCAGACTGATAAACCTGGAAGCCATATTCGAGTTTTGGGTGGATAAGAGCAATATAGATATTTCTCAAAGTTTGAGCATCCACACCCCAACTCCTACCTAATATATCCTTTCATATTTTTAGCCTCTGTTTACCTCTTAATTCCAAGTGGTCGATATGTGCTCGGCCAAGTACCTCCTGATCCCAAAAAAACCCAAATACTTGGGATGTTTCTCGCAGTCTACTCTCTGGCCCAAAAGAAAGGTATCAGGTTCCAATTCGTACAGATGTCTGTTGGTTGAAAAAAGAGTGGTCACAGATTTAGTAGGGTTGAAACTTATTTCTCGGTTCATTGCAAAGCTCTCGAATTCAAGCATAGAGGAATTTACTGCTTCTAGAGCACAAGTTACACTTGCGTTGCTACTCCATATAATCATATCATCTGCATACATACCTATGTGGGTATCATAGCCAGAACTAGCATCAATTCCAGGAACAAAAAGAGAAAACAACATCGGCCTAAGCAAAGAGCCTTGACTGAATTTATAATTCAAAGATATGCTATCTCCCATTTTAACCTTTATATATCTGGCTTTCAAGAAATCAGCAATCCATGAGAGCATTTTCCCCTCAATCCCAAACATACTCTATAGCTTGAAAATAAGCTTATTTTTCCAAACTCTATCAAATGTCTTTGGCAGATCAAGGAAGGTGGACACAGTATGTTTAGTTGGTTTGTGATTTTGAGAATCTTTGACACTTTGACTAAAATATAAGATTTGGTCCATAGTACAATGACCCCTCCTAAAACCAAACTGTTCCGAAGGAAGTAAGTTACATTGGTGCAGATGATAGATAAGTCTACGCAAAATTATCCTTTACATAAGCTTGCATGAGATACAGGTCAAGCAACTGGCCTGTAACTATTAGTGTCACTCGGAAAATTTCCATGTTTTCTTATCGGGATGACCAGAGCATTCTTCTTGTCCCTAGGCAAACGTCTAGTGTTCCAGGATGTGTTGAGGATATCGAGAAAAAAATTTTTGCACGATAAGTTCAGATTCGCTAGCATCTGACCATGATCCATGACCATCAATATGCATCACCATAAATATGGATCCATTTTAGTCCAGGTGAGTTATTAAAATCCATATCTTGAAAGGAAATTTCCATTTGCTCCAAGTAAAGAGGCGAGCTAAAAACTGTGTTATAACCGCGACCAGCATGGCATCCTTGTATAAAAGATCTAGCAGATTTTGCAATCAATTTGTCCTCTGGGTAAAAATTGAGTCGACTTTCTTTTTGATAGTGAGACACCAGTAAGTTTGCTGCCTCGCTGTCACTGCACAGTGACTCATCATTGTGAATAAAAGTGTTAGATATAAAGTAATTGTAATAATTAGGTACCGTTATAATTGTAGCGCAAAGCAAAAACAGAGTTTTTCATTTATTATTATGTTGTTTCAGTAACTACAATTTAATGTTAAAAATAATGTATTGGCGAACATCTCCCCTTCCTTGCATATAATCAGAAAATAATGTAAAAATAAAGACGAAAAAATGAGCGCAATTATTTAAAAATTATTCTTGTGTATTAACAAAATGGTACGAAGTCCAAGAAATATAAAATAATAATAAAAAATTAAATAAACAAAGTAATGATTAGAAACAGTGATTATTAACTAAATAATTCTACGGCCGAAGAAAATAAAGCTCAATTGTGTAGATTAAAAATAAATAAATTTCCAAAATGTAAAAAAAAGGGAAAGTTAAAAGTGCAAGAAATGAACCCGCAAGAACGAATATTAAAGTTAGTAATTATGGCTAATATTTAAATTCAGGGCAAATCCATTATTAAAGTTAAAGCTGCAAAGTTTGTTAAATAAGATTTTAATTTTCATATATTTTAAAAAATGAAAGAAAAGATATAAGAAAATTGAAAAACGAAACTACTCATTTGTCATTATTAGCAGTAGAGTCTTCATTTTAAATAAAAAAAATTTTTAGAAACATATAATGTTTAAAAAATGTTATATGAATATTATGTAAAAACATTTGTGCCAAAATAACAACGTTATGAAGCGAATAGAAAAAATACATGGGAGTAACTTTACGGGCACACAAATTTCGACCCAACGCTACGTGAAATTTTGGAAGGCTATATTCTTTGAAATCATAAAAATATTTTTTTCACAGAAAATTCTACGATGGAAAAAATGAGTAAAGTATAAAGCTAAAAATACCAAAAGATTTTCATCAATTTGAAAATTCAGTGAACCACGAAACCATTCACAATGATCATGACGATTGGTTTTTGCTGTTCCTCAGTGATTGTATTTTTTACAGCGCGTGGATTCTCCGATCCTTCCAAATATACAAGGGTGATGTGTTATTAGTCCCCACTTCTGTCACCAGTCAATTTTTGGATTGCCAGACAATTTTCTGCCGAAAAAAATTGTTAAGAATTAGAGACATAGCCATATTACTTAGTTTAAAAAAATGAAATAAAATATCTAACTCATAAAAGGAATGCTTCTTATATTAACTTTTTCGAATCACAACATTCGAATTCTGTGATGTTTTAATATTTTTCAATTAAATAAATTCGATTTATTCTTTATAAGTATATTTTTTATTATAAATATATCCAATAGTTCTTGAATTTTGATCATTATTTTTATTTTCTAGCAACACGAAAAAGAAATAAAAGATTGTATTTTTAAGATGAAAGTACCAAAGGGTAATAGATGAATACTTTACAGATTGAAATATACCTATCGTAACTAGAACTTCAATTAGGAAAACCGTAAAGAGTTAATAGTTAAAAATATTTTTTAAGATATTAAACAGCAGGTTCGCAGCCACAAATGATTTCCTTATAAATCTTACCTTATATGAAACTTAAGATATTTAAACAAAAGATGATTTGTGTATGTGGAGGAAAATATTTTCTTACTTATCTTTTATAAATAACAGAAATTTAACAACTTCTAATGTAGAACTTTATATAAAAATTTATAAATTCTTTTAATTTTATGCGTAAGTAAAGTTAAAATTCGTTGCAGTATGATATGAGTAAGAGTTTTTCCAATTAGAATGCGTAATATGAATCAATTACTCTATGTCATTTATTTACACTCATACATTTATCATTATCATGAACTTAAACTATTTTCATTCTATATTACACAAGGAAATTTTGTACAGTTTGATTTGAAAACTTATTAAAGAGCATTCATAGTTTAAGTAGTTGATGCAAACTCACACATCACACATGGAAAGCTAAATCTGCTTGAAATATGCTAACGAGGATTATTCAGACATTTTACATTAGGTTGACTCGAATGTCTTGAATACTAATTATCTTAACACTAAAATTCATAAATCTTAAATTCGATGAATCAACTGTAAGACTCAAGTGCATTATTAGAGCAACTGAGCAGTGATTAAGGCAGTCTCCTCTCCCACAGCCTATGAATTTAATCCACTGTGATAAATAAATAAATGAAAATGTAATAATGAAGTGTCTGTTGAATTGTAATACATGCAACGCAGTTTATGAAATAATTGGAAAAATGTCTAGTTTGGCAAGTGTGTAAAGAGGGCAATGTTTGAGAAATTTGAAAACATTTCTGGTATTGAAAAATAAAATATAATTTACCTTTACGACATTTTCAATTTATATCATTCAATATATTTGCATAATCTTTAAACTACATACTTATGTAGTTTGAATACTTGTATAAGTATAAGCAAAATACCTTATAATAATATGAATATAATCTTATTTATCTTTGTGTTGCAATAAAAATATTCTTATTTATAAATGCGCGTTATATGTTTTATATCTCTTTCTCCGAAATTTTCAAAATATAAACCATTTGAAATTGTTTGTCATGTTTTTTTAGGTTTCTATAATAATTTATTAAAAATTATCTGGTTAATGATAAAATAAAATGTGAAGTCTTATGTGATTTCTTACTTTATATCTCATATGTCACACAACTGATATTGATTTCTTTTCTAATTTTAAAATAAAAATATTGTAGGTTACTTTATTTTGATGCATTATCGAAGAAAATAGCTGTATATCGATTTCTCCTAAAAAGAAAAATCTGATGTTAATAAATTTCATCCTAAATATTCTAATTATGCGCATTATCTCAGCATAATTAAAATTTCATTGATAAAACAATCATACAACATCGTTTGAACATAAAAGACACAGAATACCGAGCAGCATTCTGGATATCAAATTGTAAATAAAAATTTTTTGAAGCTACATCATATACTGAGACTCTGTAAAAACGTGTACGGTGTAATTTAAAAGAAAACTTTTATATTTATTATACAGGGAAACTAAATAATAAAAATAATATAAGTCTGGACCAAAACTCATTTTGTTGAATTTTTGATGCGGGAATATTTATTGTTTCGAATTTAAATTAGGGAAAAAATACTTTATTTATCATGAAGAAATATATTGGTATGTGGAAACAATAAAAATCTTAATTCTGAAAAACTATAGTTTCGCTCTCTAAATTATACACAAATTATGTTCCTGTTCAATTCAACAATACTTGTATGACTAATAAAAAACATTTTCGTTTTTTATCATTTATTATATAAATTTCTAGACTTTTTTCTCAATGGTATTTTTGAAGGACTACAGAATCAAAATGTAACAATACACTTTTGGCACATAAAAATTTACAAATGAATAAAATAAATTAAGTTCGCAATATATTTGTTATCAATAGAATCATCAGTTTGTACTTATATCTGCATTCACAATATTGTATTTTCATTATTGGGGAAACAAATCAAATATTGATATTTGTTTTACATAGTTCAATTTAAGATAGTAAAGCTAAAACACTTGTTTAATACAAACTGTTTGTAATATCATCGAGAAATAGATTCGTAACTATTTTTCATTACGTTACACTTTTCTGAATGCTGGATGACACTAAATTGTTTTTGCAAATTAAGATTGTAATGGAACCCATATCTGCAGATCAAATTATGTATATATATAAAAAAATTAAGGTTGCATTCTGTTATACGACGCATAAATGAGGAAAGTAGAAACGCATTAAGCAAGAACAAGGTGTCACGATTGTCGAGGTGGATATCATGAGCCTTCGGCCACCATCTGCTTGCAACACATGAGAAAATAATTTCGACTTTTTCTGTCATCCTGGATATTTAATGTTTTATTTCGCTGTAAATGTAATGCTATGATCTACGGATTTATGAGTGAATTATACGTGAGCAATACAATTAATCACCCGTGAATTAATTTTGTAAAGGACCACGTAACATAACTTCGAAACTTTCAAGAATTTATTATATGCAAACTTATATTGAGAAGAAGCATGTACCGTTTTGCTAATATGTCGGAAATTACGAATAGAGAAAAATTTCGATTTTAAAAACGCACATCATCACGATCTAAGTATGTATTATCTTGATTACATCATTCGAATATTTTCGTGAATCCTATAGAAGAGTACAGCTACAAAGAATCGGTAGATAGCATTTCACATATGGTGAAGCAACCTAGAAAGGACTTGAACCATGACGAGTGTAAGAACAGGGTACTTCTAAACTGTCATATACCAAATCATTTTACATTTTCCTGTGTTAATCTATGACTGTGAAAAATCAGTTATTTCGTCATCTCAGAGAATAATGCAGAAATTGCATGAAACGCAAAAGTGCCAGTAATGGATGAACAAATTTTACCTAGATTTAGAGAAGCTCCTTTCACAAGCAGACGAACAGTGGTATGCAGAATGGGTATTTCTCAACCAGTAGTTGTTATTGTTGTATCAGCATACTTCTCTGTATTTAGTTAGCCTTTAATTGGGCTCTTCTAGTAAATCTCAGATAGGGGTGATGTAGCATTTTACACCAGGAATGCGTGTAATTTTTTCAAACAGATGATTATCTTTGCCTGGCAGACAATGCACAGTAGATACTGAAGATGAAGGAATGGTTCAACATTTTCAACAATAGTATCATTTAGTGAGGAGGTAATATTCAGCAAAAGTAACATTTTAATATGCGTAGTCATAACAGTTGGTCTGACGTATTACCAAAGGCATTATTCTTTACATGTGTCAAAATAATTTTTCTGTAAAGTTTAGCACCAGTATCCTAGGTGATTGTGTGTTAAACCCTTATATCAGGCCAGGCAGTTTGATTACGGCTACATATAGCATCTTTTCGAACAAGTGCTTCAATTTATAGCAGGCTGTTCTCCTCCCTATCCAGAGAGACATGTGGTTTATGCAAGGTGGAAATTCACACATTTTTAAAATACAGTCAGTCATTTCTTTAATGTTACACATCAGATTTGGAGAGAGAGAGTGTCTTGTCCTCGTCGCATATAAGACTTTAACCCACTGAACGTTTTCCTCTGAGATAAGTTTAAATCCTTAATGTTCAAGATACCTATGGACGCTTCTAAATATCTTGTAACGAGAATGGATATTGCCATGAACTAAATCAGTATGACATTAGAACTTTTTGGGAAGTGCACCAATTGTTCCTTTACTGATGTGATTGGTTTTGAGATCTTGGTGTGAGTTTATAACCGAAAATAAATGATTGTGTAAATTTCGATATTTTGTATTTGATTTCTCAACACTGTTGTAAGCATAAGCTAAAAGTTTATCAATCACCTTTTTTATATCTCAGAGTGGAATACAATTTTGCGTTATTATGTAATTATTGCCCATCTAGATATATATTATCAGCTTCTTAATTTATGAAAGCAGCTGAAAATCATCCTGTATAAACAATGGCGTTAAAGTTAATAAGAGAATATGTAGTAATGTTCAAATTATTTTTTGAAAATTCAAGAAGATTTAGTGTATTAAAATTTATAATTAAATGCATTTTTCCAGAAAAGTAAGTAAAAGTATTGTATCATTCAGTTTCATTTGAAAAAATGAAAGCATTTTATTAAATCATATAAATTTTTATTAACTAGTTGTTGAAATGTTTTCATTAAAACTTACTAGTAGGTGTAATGTAGTTAAAAATGCTAATAAATCTAATTTTATTGAAACAACTATTAGTTATTTCAGTTCAGTTTATTTGGAAAACCTTCAGTATATATATAATGCATTATATGTTCACCTGTAAGGATATTTCATGTTTATTGAAAGCAATCATTTATTCATTTCAATAACATACATATTTATAGGGATTTGAGGGATTCAAACCTCCCTCAAATCCCGATAAATATGTATGTAATGCATGGCAAGCGGGTGGGAATCTAATGATCTTTTGCATACACTCTAGATTTTTTAATTCCTTTATGACATTAAACCCACAATTAGTTAAAAATGATAATTTATGTCAAAATATGGAGCCATATGTATGAGAACTATTCCTTTCCAAATTCATACTTTAAGCAATAATTGTAAAAAGAAACCCTCATAGAAGCACTATAAGATAATTATATACACTTAATAAATATTTATTTCAAAATATTGAGAAATGAATGAGAAGATAATGAAATGAATTGTTTTATAACAAATTATATATGTAAAATAGAGTAAAAATAAAACACTTTTTGAAAATATACTTCATAATTGGTTTAATAATTCCCTCACAGGGGAGATTAATGTTTTTTAAAGTACTTAAATGTTGCACGAAATGAGTAACTTTTCTCAATTGTTTCTATTTTCATGTAAAATTTTAAATACAATAAAAAATTATTTATGTGCATAGAATCATGATAATTTTATAGTAATGGAAGCGTTATTTTTAAATAAAATTTAGACAAGAATAAACATTTTTTGTATATTTTTAAATTTTTATTTTTAATGGTATTCAATACTTTTTTCCTAATCCCCGACTCGCCTATGAGGTTTTTCTATTAAGTACTACATGGGTTGAACGCTTAGGTCCCTTATATAGTGTGACCCCGTAGGTGATCCATTTTTGCTCTGAAAGTGAAAGCTTAAAAAGAAAGAGAGAGAAATGAACAATCGGAAACAAAACCGGGATCTGCAGCTTCGAAGATAGGGATGTGTTAACCTCTCTACCAAGAGTTGTCACGATACATATTATTTACTTAGAAATTATAGAATAATTCAAAACCTTGTTGTTCATTTAGCTTAACTAATTATAAAATTTTTCATTTGAATTGAAAATATTACTCTTTCAAAGTAAAACATAAAAAAAAAATTTTACAGCAATCACTTTTGTGCACTTACAATACTTGGACAATAAATTAAAATAAATTTACTTTAATAAAGTTTTTCATTTGTTTTAATGAAGTGCAATTGGCACCAATATTACCTTTGAACATTTTTTAATGTAAAATAATCTGAAGTTATCTACCACATTATAAATAATTCAATCAATCAATTAAAAAAATGAAACAATGAATTCTGAATAACTTTTTTCTGTACTTTATATAATTTTATAATTGCTTATAAATAACAAAAATATCTTGCAAATTTTTTTATTCATGAGAATTTCAATAAAAAATAGAGTTGAGTCAACAGAAAATGAAGTAACTAAATTATAATATATATATATATATATATATATATATATATATATATTTATATATATAAAGTCCATTGTGTTTAAATTTTATTTAAGTGCAACTGTGCCTTCCATGATTTGTTTAATTATCAAGTCAATTGCAGTAGACATTAGAACATCAAAAAATCTAAAATCAGATTTAAAGAATATTTACTTCTAGTACCACTGTCCTTCAACATTTTGTGGCGCCATTTCATATTAACAAACTATTTACTGTATTTCGCAAGATTTGAACTCGTTAAACGAATGCTGATAATGATTTGCAAAGATCATAATAAATTAAGAAAAGCAATATCTATTTTTTATTACACTATACTCATTTATATTGTGTCGTATGAGATAAAGAAAAACGTTGATTTGAAGATTTTTTGAATAACAATAGAGATGAATTTATTTATAACAATATATAAAATTAAATAATTATATATTGTTATGAATATTTAATTTTATTGATTTTGTTAATCACTCAAAATATAAGTTTTTTTAAAATCAATTATATAATATATGAATATATCTAATATCATAAATTTTATTATTATTAATATAAATTACAATGTAAACTACTTTTAATGTAGGAAATATACCTTTAGCAAAATATATTCGATGTTTCATTTCACAAAGTTGCCATTAAATTTCAAATTTCTATAACCAATACATCTAATGATTATATGACAGGAGTGCTAGGCATTTTTAAAATTTTAATACTAGTTAAATTTATTAACTGTTTTTGAATCTTAAGGGCTTGTATCTCGCTCAACAGAATCTTTATTATAATTTTTTTTTACATGTTTTGTGTAAACTCTATTTTTATTTCATAAAAATATTCAGTTTGATATTTAACTTTAAAATCATTCTATAAAAAAACAAATAGATAAATGCAAAAGTCTTTTTATGCAACTAAAATAAAGATTTAAAACTCAGTCATAAATGAGTAAAATAAAAATTGTGTTACTAAAATAATTATATATGTTTTCATCTAAAAATATTATTAATTAAAAAAAATCTGTTACTATGTTTTAATTGGTTTCAGTTTTCTTCAGTTGCTGCAAAAGGAATGAAAATGGTGTCAAAACAGTGTAATACTTCTATCATCATTGTGTTGATACGATTTAGATTAATGTAAATTATTTTATTAAAGGTATGCTTAAGAGCTTGAAAATGTGTACATGGTGAATATTTTTTGTCTTCGCTTACCATTAAGTGTAATCCTTTCGATTTTAATAATCTATATAATTTATACATTATACTGAAGAAAACTAAATAGGGTTACCTATAATTTTTGCTGTACGTTACATTTTTATGACAATTTAATTAAAATTAAATCCAAACATAATTTATTTAAGAATTCTCAAAGGTGATAAATTTTTTTGAAATGCATTATTCCCTATACTACAGTATTTAAAATATATCATATTACGTCCGTAAAGTAAAACACTAAAAAATTTTCTAGAAAATGTTATTATTTCTTGCAATTTTTATAGTAAATAAGTTATATTTTCATGAAATATAAATTAATCTATATTTCTTCTCTAATAGAGATACATCCACTATAAGTTAAATATTATTTGCAAATAATAAAGTAAAAAAGAGTAATTCCTTTAGCATGTATATTGTTAATTATTTCTTTAATCTTTATATAAAATATTGAATAAAAAAATTAATATTTCATAGAATATTTTCTCTGCGTAGAAATTTGGGCAGATATTTTCATAACTATTTAACTTAATAGTTTTATTTATAGCAAAATGGTATCACATTAACAACTAATATCTTTTACATACGCTCTCTCTTTGCAGGAAAGAAACTACTCTTAGTGAAATTTATAATACGATAATTGGCATTTATGTTAATGAATATTATTTATTTTGTTCGAAATTTTTACCAAAGGTGAAAATGTTTGCAGTATTGCTTTTATAATGTCTCAAGCTATTTTATTACTTAAAATAAACTATAAAATTGTATATAAATTTATTAAAGAGGATGATAATTTGAAATTAAACTTATCTTAAATTTTATATTTCAATATTTAAGCAAACTATATTGTTGCAGTAAAAATAATAAATTATTTCTTTATTTTTATTTTACATTATAGGAAAAGGAATTGACAATGTTATTTTATGACAACGGAATAAATGCAAATATTACAATTATTTTATTGACAACATATGAAAATATTATGGCAATATTTTACAAGTATAATAGAAAATAACTACGCGTTCATTCTATATTTTAATTCCTTTAACGTTCTTATAGGAAATTTAATCATAATTTTACTATTAAAATAAAAAGTATTTTTCTTAACATTCATGCGTTTCTCTTACGTTACTTTATTTAAATATTAAAAATTATAACAACCAACTGTTGAATTTGCTAAAAGGTATGATCTCTCGATAGAGTGAGCAGAATATGTAGGGCTTGAAATAATCAAAACTTTAATCATTTGAAAATCAAAACTTTGTTTTACAAATTATCTCACAGTAATAACTATTAATCCAAATCACTCTGGATCTCTTAATTTAATTTTAGTTTTAATAATTTCGCATTTTATCTATTGAATTCCAAAACCTTTTTTTTTTCTTATGTTTAAATTTAATATGAATAAGCTTTTTACAATTATTTTACTTAAGAAAATGTATTCATAGAAATTAATAATTCACTGAAAATTTAATTTTCTGTTTATATTATCATTAAGTTATTGATATTATCATTATTTATATTATCATTAATAATTCTGATGTTTCATTGCAGAAAACACAAAATACTGTATAAATATTTTATGGAACTCTTCAATTCAAAATGTCGTCTTTACTTGTTTCCGTGCAATATTTAGAACTGCGTTTAGAAAAGGTTTAAGCAATTTAGATAAAGTATATTGGCACTGATAAATACTTTTAACAATGAGACCGTAAGAACAATGTTTTCTTTTTAATAAAATATCCAATAATTCAAATATGACTTAAAATTTTCTTTTAAATTTATGGTAACCAAAATGGGAAATGATTGCTCAATAACAATATTTTCAAAGGAAGAACTGGAGATATTTCTGTTAAATGCTCTGTTTACAAAATATGTTGTAAAATATAATATTAATAATTGATAAATGTTATTAAATATGATTTGCCGATAAATACATTCATTTCAACATTTTATTAGAGTGCTTGGTTAAACTCTGGAATGTAACTCATTTTCTTATTGGAAAATTATTTAACCGCAAAGGCAATGTAAAATAAGGTTTCGCTCTTGATCTTCAGTATTTTATTCAATACATGAGTGCAATTGTTTGAACTAATATATTGTTAACTGATTGATGCATAAATTACATAAATTTTTAATTATAATTTAGCGAATTTATTGATATTAATTGAAACAACATATCATTTTAATAACGTTTTTTATACTTTGATAGAGAAATAAAATTTCCTAATATGCATGTAATGTTCTTTTTCTCATAAAAATATGACATTGATTTATATTTTAAATTTAAAGTGATCAGAACAGAAATTAAAATTAGAAATTGTTAATTGTGATTTTTAAAACAATAAAAAACATCATTCAAATTTTATCCCATAAAGTTGAAATAAAATTTTTTAGAAAGATTCATAATTAACTAGAAGAAATTAGAGCTACTTTGATTTCATTTAATTTTAATTAAATGCAGGTAATAAGAATTTATAATATTTGCTTATGGACTAAAAATTAAAGAAAATGAGATTTTCGTAATAGAATATCTATTATGCGATTATATAATTGAATTAAACAGAATATTACATAAATATTAATTAGTATTTACTTATGTATATTAAAAATTTGTTGAAAATTTTAAATTCAAATTTGAAGATTTCATAATATATTTATAATGGATGTTTTAACAATTTCTTTATAGAAAGAAGATATGATTTCGCTTATGCTTGAATTCCATTATTCTTAAAAAACCATTTCGCGTTTAACTATACAGAAATCAATTTGAAAATCAGATAAGACTGATTTACTCCATTCAAATGTCAAAATGAAAAAAATTTCTTCTTTCTTACAAAAAGTAATCTAAAATCTTTTGAAGTAGTCATTTTTTGATAATACACACACACAAACACACATATATATATGTATGTATGTATGTGCACGGGGGTTAACAGCCACTGTAAAGAAAAATAGCAAAACAGAGATTATTCTTTTAAAAGAATCCATTATGACTTATAGTATTTTAAGAGTATATTGAAAAACTATATAATGTCATACCAGATGGTTTTGTATTCTGAATCATTCCACAATCATGCAGAACCAGAAATATATATTTAAGCTTTGTAATTTTCAGCAAACTTGTGTCTAGAATAGAAATCGGTTATTTATATCAAAACTATTCAAAACCAAATAAAAAACATAAAATAATTTGATGTTTCACTTAATTTTTGCAGTTGCGGTTTATTTCTGCTATAGTGGATTTTCATAAAATATGAAGTAAAATATATTGCATGGCCTTTTTGTTTTATTAAATAAGTAACTGTACTGAAATATATGTAAAAATTTATTTATATCTTAAAAATGGTCATTTAATTATTTACTTTCATTTTTGATTTTTTATAACATCATTTTTTTTTATCAAATTAATGAATACTTATCTTTTAAAAATAATTTTTTAAAAAAAATTTTAAAAATTATTTTAAAATAAATAAATTACTAATATTTCTCATATTCATTTAAAAATTGTTTAGATTTACAAAACGTATATATGTATATTCTTGTTGTGTAATTGATAAATTACATTTATATTATTCTCCTGAAATTTAGGAACAAATCTTTAATGAAGATTAAAAATGAAATTGTTTAACTAACAAGCATAAAAATAAAAATAATGAAAATGAAAACAAAATAAACGAAATCATCACATATTTCTTTTATTGGAGACATTTTTCACACACAAATTGAAGTCTATGAAATTAAGTTAATCATTTTCCTTTCCTTGCATGATAAATACACATTAAAATATTTTATAAACTTTCAAAATCATTTTAATCATTAATAATTAATAAATTATTAACTTAATTCGTAAAACAATCCTTTCAAATGAAAACTAATTAAACGAATTTCTTACTTACAGATGAGAATATGAATTCAGAATATTTTAATATATATTATTAAACAAACATTTTAAAGTATACTATTTATTACAGATCTGTCTATTTGCTTAAATACGCTGATTAAAATAGCAGATGATTTTACGATATTTATAACTTACTTTTAAAAGTAATAACAGTAAGAAAGATCAACAACTTAAGCCCTTGAACTAGTTTCAATAACATGCGATCCCTCCTTTGATGACGTAGTTCACAAACTCGATGTTTACCTCCGAATAGGAAGGAATCCAGGATATTCCTAAACAGGGAATTCCTTCCTATGAAGTGTGTGATATTTGATTTTGGAGCTTAAATTAACACTTTTCGTGTCATCAGAGCGAAGAGGAAATTATTGAATTATTTCGCGAAAGTGAAGGGAGTTTTAAGCGATAACAGAAAAAAGGTTGCCTTCTGTTGGCTTCAACGGGGGGGGGGGGGTGAACTTCATAGACATTTCCCGATAAGAGATTAAAAAATGGTTTCAGGTGTATTTTTACATTTTTAAATAATATATATATATATATATATATATATATATATATATATATATATATATATATATATATATGTATATATATATATATGTATATATATATATATACACAATATGCACTGAATGCCAAATTTTTTAAAAAACTAAATATATATATTTCTGAACGTATTTCTAAAAAACTGCATTGTAATCATTCTTATTAATGTATATATATATACATATATATATGGGGGGTTGGGAGTGGTCAAGGCATAATTTAATAATTAACGAATTCTTATGTATAGTAATATTTAATTAACACGTATTAAAAAGTACAACTATGTTCAATTTTGAGATTCTATAATTAATCGACTTAACCATATCAAAATGAAATGAAGTTTAAATTTATGGAGGAAAATAAATGAAGTTTAAATTTATTATATATATATATATATATGTATATATATATAAAGCATTGAAAGTATCATTATAATGATATTAAAATTTTAAACAGCAAAAATCTTTTACTCCAGGTTAAATTTTTTTTAGCTTTAGACAGAAAGGTAGAATTACATTTAAATCTATCTATCAAATCTGACCAGGTACATAAGAACTTTTTTATTAAATGAATGTGAAATCAAGTCAGAAAGTGAGTGAGATCAACATTCAATAACTATCACTTAAATGCAAATTGTGAAATATTCTCTCTAAGTTATTATAGTCATTTTTAATTATAAAACTTTTCTCTCTTTCTAATAAATATATAATAGCTCTTGTCAGTTTTTGGTAGTCTTCTTTCGTCGTAGAGAAACATATCCAGATGACAGCCAACATCGAACTAAATACAAGCAAACATATCAGCCTTCACTTGGTATCCCAGCATTTAAATCATAAAGATGTTACACTTTCCTATGTGATATCCTATCTAATTACACAAACATTATTCAGGTCGCTGTAAACTGATAGAAAGTATAAAACGCAAGAAAAGGTCTTTGCAACAAGTTCTTTTATTTCAAGTCTTAAGCAAGAGAGTATGTGATGAATGGTAAAATATATAACGTTGCATTTCGTACACAGGGTGAAGATGAAATTTCTTTAGTCAATTAAAAGAAATCTCAAGTGTCCACTTATAAATCTTAATAAAGCTGTATGCTATATCCAAAAAAGTCAGGATACTAGATGTTAATCAAAAAAAGGTTCCACATTTAATAAGATATTCCTAAAGTTTCAACCTTCAATAAGGTATTAACCACTTCATTCCTCGACGCACATTGTGCAAAGGATTTAATATCGATGTTCGTTTTTCTTTTCTGAATCATATGTTTCATAAGAAAAAATGTTATGTCAAATTAATGGTGTCATATAAAATATAATTATATTGAATAAAAAAACTTAGTGATCTATTCAGTGAAATGGTCTACACAAAGGATAAAGAAAAGACATTAATTACAGAAGACAAAAGTGATAATAGTTTGAAAAAGAATCAATATTTGTATATAAAATGAAATCATCTGTGAAAAACATTTCAAACTGTAAAACCGATGAGCTTCTTTGGAAAAATCAGTAAATTTCCTCTTCATTTAATTTATTCGATAAGATTCTGCTGAGGCTCACTGATTGTTATGAAGGAAATTAGTAAATTTCTTATTTTCCAAACGCAAAATTTCCTAAATTCGCTTCTTATATTTATGATTCATATATTTTCGTCTAAATATTTTGTTCGCAAGTTTTCTAATTTCTTGTTTTGTTGATTCCCGCATTTACATAATTTGCGTGAATAATTTGAAATTAATTGAATTTCAGTATAAAATAATTTAAATAAATTTGTAAAATCAAGACATATGTAATTGTTATTTGTATTTTTGAAATTTCTCAAAATAAATGTGTGTGTGCATGTAACAATTCCTCATCATTTTTAAGTAATCTATATTTCTATTTACTGTTGTTTGTGTTTTAAAATCAAAATGATAATATTACATAAATTTAATTAACATTAAATATGTGGAGAGAAAATGTTTTATCCCGAATTTAGTATTTGAATTTTAAGCTTATATTTTGATTTCAGGTTACTCTTATTGTTCTTAGAAAATTCAGAAATATTTCCGGCAATCATTGTTGATTACCTCTTTCTTTAAATCTAAAAAGAGTACCTTCCCCTTCTCTCGTGTGAACTTGTTATATTCTAATTGCATCACTTTATCAACTATAAAATGAATTGGGAACTCCCTGAAATCTGGAACCTTATTCTTTACTTCAAGTTCTGGTTGTTTCATTATATATTCTATACTATAGTTTATCTGTCGTTTTATTTTGTTCATATTAACAAAGAAAAATATTAATAAATGTAAGTGAGTTTACTCTGTGTGACAGTTCTACCAAATAAATAATTATGCTGCAAAATCGATGATAATATTTTCTCATTTTTTCTCATTTTGACATTATTTCTCATCATTTTCCTAAAATAAAACAAAGACTTTATTGAATTTGTAGTTTTAAAACTTCCAATACGTAAAATTACACTGTTACTCAAAAATACTAATTTTCAGATTTTATGCGTAAAATAGATTTTTGGCAGACTTCATGCACTTTCATATCTTTCCAAATATGAATTCAATTAATGACGAAATGCATTTCTTATTTTGAAGGAAAATTATTTCAGCTTTATATTCACACATTTCTCTAATTTTATTATGAAGTTAACACATTGAATTCATTTACATTTTTTTATTTTTTTGCTAATAACTATGTATTAATCAGTTATACCTTAATTAAAAATTTTAACTGTTAATGATTTACTTTTAATATAGGCAATAACTGTTAAGCTTATTATTATATTATTTACAAAACATTTTTAATTAAAATGCAAGGATGGCCTTCGTTTTTAAAATTATGTATTCTCTAACATGAAAAGTGCTGTACAAAGTATTGCATTTTCCTGAAGTCTTTCTTCATTGACGCTTTGAAAGTTTCCTTATGCAAAGTCATAAATCATGTTGAAGAAACTCATTTGTCACTTTTCTGGTTCTGAGTTTAGATTACTAAGAAGTGAAAAGATGTGAACTAGAGTGTAAATTGACTTCCCTTTACCTTCAAGTAAATAATAATGTGACACTCAAAAGTTGTTTCGAAGATGAGAATGCTTGTTTAGCAAACTTTTGTTTAAAACACAATATTATGAATGGGGAAGCATATTATGTATCATTTGGAGTTAAACTTCTGATTTGAAATTTCTAACGAATTTACTCTAAATATTTCATAAAACTAAAACCTTTGATTAATTGAAAGGTATTGTATAAAAGATTATAAAATACATAAAACATAAAAACGCGTGTTAATTTAATAAAATTCATAAATAATGTTATAGAATCATACAGGATAAAGTGCTGACATAAAATTCAAATAATATTTTAATATGTTATGTACATTACTGCTTAAAATATTAATAAATATAGACACTTAAATTAATCTGGGTATTGTACAGGGTAAATGTACAATACCGAGGTGTTTCTGGAATTTTTAACAAATATTTATTGACATTGATAGGATCAATATCGGGCAAATAATTTCTTACTTGAAAGTATCTACAAAATAAATGCAAAATTTAATAATATTATAAAGAAATTTTTTCAAATATTTTATAGAGAACTAAAACAACTTTCCAAGTTTAAAATATGCTAAAAATCTCTAAAAATTGAAGAAATATTTTGAATGGCAACTTCAACGTCCAAATATTAACGTGAAAACTTAAAATCAAGGTGGCAATGCAATGACTCAAATTATTAGTTTATTTTTATAAGGACATGCTTCTATTACATGAGCATCGCTGTCTTTGAATAGCAATAACTGTGTTGTGATAGTTAATGAAAGTGACGCAACAAAATATCTTAAGTATATTTTTGGGGTTTTGAATGTTTATTCTTTTCAAATGAAGACTAGAGGGGACATAAAATTAATTATAATAAAGCTATTAAATAGTTTTGTAATAATGGAATGAATCACTTGAATGTAAAAGCAATATTAAAATTAAATGGGACCCCAAATTAAAAGATAAAAATAATATTTTGAATTCACTGGTAGAATCTGGAGCTTTTTCTGCAGATGATCGTTGTTTTTCTTGATTTTTTTTTTTTTTTTGGAGCTTATCCTTTTCGTCTAACATTGACATTCATTTGAAGAGCTTTTGTAGTCAACATTTTTAGCAGAATTAATATGTAATGCTATTTATTGCAAAATTACAGGTGTGCAGCGGAATAACCTTGGAATTGTATTGGCCTCAACAAGAGACTGATAAAGATTAATCAACTACAATTATGAAATACTGTCCATTGTAAAAGCCAGATGTTTCTTTGTTTCTTCGCTCATTTATGTTGCTATTTGCCCGATGCCTCAGTTGCATGATTTTAAAACAGAAATAACTGACTGCAAGAGTGCTATCTAAGATATTCATTTGGAACAATGTTAGCATGAAGAATAATCCCACCGATTTGGCATCTCGTGGTATCGGGCCTCGACAAATAGAGAACTTTTCTCTTTGGTGTAAGAGTCTAACATTTATTGGTAAGAGTGAACTTAATGTTGAATCTTCAGTAAACACTAGAGTATCTGGTCATGAAAAGTACGCAAGAGAATTGAGAAAACATTCTCAGCTTGTGGTTGAGGACAAAATAACACTTCACATTTCTATTCATGATTGTTATTTTTAATATAACTTGTTCTTATGTTAAGCTCATTAGAATTTTTGGATTTGTGTTTGAATTTATAGGTTGTTGTAAAAGCAGAATCCATTGCAATCCTCTTCAAATGGGTGAACTAGAGACAGCCCAGAAGTTTATTTTTAAGTTAATGCAAACCCAACACTTCTCCAAAGAATTACTAATTATAGCATGTAAGGAAACCATTAAAAGTTACAAATATTAGTAGTTTTATTAAAAGTTACAAATATTAGCTTATTTTTCTAGACTACGAATGTCTCATTCGAATGTTTGGACAACTCGAGAACACTGCCCTACATTTTGATTCAAAACACCCTAGGATGTTGCCAAACGAGTAGTTATAGGAAAGGTATTTCAAATATATGTATTATCATTTCACAAATTTGTAATAACTAAGTGTAAATTTATATTTTTCTTTACAGTAATTTTATATGATTGTATACATTGTCACTGTGAGTGTATGCTCAGTATCTAGTCTTTGTATTAATTTTAATATACTTGAAACCATTATATGTCCAATTCCATTTATATATTCAAGTATGTATTTAATGATAGTGTAAACGCAAGTTAACTGAAGTGAAGAAAATGTCAGAAAATGATCATGAACTGATATTAAGTAAGTGTTTGTTCTATTAATATAAACATTGAACGTGATGATTGATGTTACAAAAAACTGCAGTTTATATAGGGTTTTTATAAGTTAAAAAAGAGTTTCACTAAATGTTATATTTTGGAGTTTGTGCCTCTTCATATGTGTGCATTTCCGATATACGTACATTATTGATAAAATCTTCTTTTAAAATGTCAGCTCATTTCAAATACTTAATTGATGGCATTAATTTAAATATGACATTTTTATTTTTCCTTTGATTTTTTTGTAATAAATAACCCATTGCTTTCTAACTATACATGGTGCGCTTTACTTCTATACACAGTATTAATTATTATGTTTTTGCAATAATGATAATTTTGCTATAATTAATATTATTTAATAATTATAATTTCATATGATTTAAATAAATTTCAGTGTGATAATGGTGACATTCGATTAGAATGAACTGACATTTTTATATTAAGACCATATCTATATCATACAACCCTTAATGTTTTATCGAATTTGTTTTAATATGAAAAATGATAAAATAGATAAAAATTTAGTATATATTTATTGCAAAACTAAATAAATCTAAAATTAGTTATTTAGATTGTTCTTTTGATTTTTTTAAATATTATAATACATTTAAATTGGTTTCAATGATTAAATTTTAAAACCATGCATGCGCATGTAGTTTTATTTAAAATGTAGTCACAAATAATGTTTTGGGAGTAAATCATATAGCTGAATCAGTTTCAAATTTCTGTGCAATTTTTTTTAATGTAATACTGTAGCTAAGCTACACCATTCTCATAAAACTAAAAATGTCCGAAAGGTCGAAAAATAAAGAAAGATTCCCTAAAATCTCAAAAATTTTAAAAACCAGACACATAAGAATATGAGCGGGGGAGTCTTGAACAGCCCCTACACCAGTGATGCTCTGAAAAGAGCCTCTCACCGTTGTGAAAGGTAAATGATTTGATCTGGAGTCGCTCAGAAAGCATGATAGAGTCGTCTGTTTTTTCATTCTTGATATATTGAGCTTGAGCAACGAGGTCTTTTGCCAAAGTACCACGTTGAACTGGAGGAACTTTCCAAAGTGTACTGATTTACTTCTTTTGATTGAGGAAATTTAAGAGTATAATTATTATATTAAGCAATAATAGATTTTAGACTTGTTTCCAAAATAAATTATTCGAAGAAAATGCAAACTGCTTTACTATCGCATTTATGGTTGAATTCTTGCATTATTATTTTTTATAGTTTATTTAATTTTCAATTTGTTCTAAAAAATTGTCTGTCCACCTTAAACTTTCATTTAAGTTGCATAAAAATTTTAATTTCACATTTAATATTTTCTAAATACTGAATTTTGATTTTTCAGTTGTTTAAAGTACTTCAATAAACTTCGTTTATTTCATTTTGTTATTACTACGTTATGCTCCGCTCAGTTCCATTACGATGTAAAGGAAGAATTAAAAATTATGTAATAGAATACTACAAAAATATTAATAAAATCTCTTAAATATTCCTTCTTCAATTTATAAAATGTGGTTGAGCTTAATCATCACCTACACATTTTCTATGGTTAACACAATTCTTTTAAACACTTTACAAATTAAGGGTGTTAACTTTAATTAGAATTGTGCTTATTCAGTTTGAATTTTTCTGTTACGCAAAACGCGATGCGCGCATTTTATCTTGTTCAACCAACTATCTTGAAATTTAAGTGATTCTTGGACCTCATTTGATGCACGTAAATTCTGTTAGGCAAACTTTATCAGTTATGCATGTGATTAGTCCCGTAGTTTGAATATATGATTAATGACATGTGTTTAGTACATTTTATAGTGCATGAGATATTCCGTCTTGCCGACGGGCACGACTGTCTACGGAAACATCTGTATAGATTTGGTATCGTTGCTTCTCCGGTCTGCACTCTTTGCAAGACGTCTCTAACTGAGCGTTATTCGGAAGCTAGAGACATGTTAGATTAATAGACTCTGTTGCAGTATCTTTCTGTGTTATATTGTTCTAGCATTTTTATTTATTTTGCTGCAACTGTCTATAATCTGCCATTGGAAATTAAAAAAGATAATGTATGAGATGAGTTAAACGCAAAAAAATTAATTACAAATTTTTAATTTCATTGCGAAATAAACTACATCTAACATACTACTTAAAAATATATGTTAGGAAGATATAAAATTAGAAAATAAAACAGTTAATTATTTTAATGAATATATTGCGATTAAAAAATAATTGTATGTAAATCAATTATACTGGATTTAATAACATCCAAAAGAATTCATTAATTAAGAAACCTTTATTGATTGTGTAAAAAAATAATATAATATTAACTGTAAATATTTTTAGCGTACCTTTGTTATTTCAATCTTAGAATCATAAACACTAATATTCTACTCATTATTTAAAAATGACTGCTTTAAGTTTCATTAGTTTTAGTTTTATTTATGAAATTTAATTTAATGTTTGTCTTTTACGAAATTTATAATTGAAAATCAAAACATATAATAGAAACTTGAAATGAAGGCTAAACTTTTATGAAAATTGGTAACTGGATTGAGAAGTTTGGTTTATAAAATACTTTAAATATTTCATTTCTGTTGGTTAATATAATTGCAAATAAACGATGATAAAGAACATTTGTTTTAAACATATAAATCTTATGTCTTAATTTTAAACTATTTTATATATATTATTATTAATCTTATAATTTTATCTTTTTTATTAAAAACAGCAAAAAAATATTGCTAATTTGACGTAAATTACGATATTATTTAATTTTATTTAATGCGCATTTAAATGCCAGTTAGAAACATTTTCACTGTGACCAATTGAAAAACAATTTCTGACAAAGTGATATTTTTATATAGTTAGTGAACAAAATATAGAGTGACTGTTTTATTATTTCGATATTAAAATAGGGAATATAGCATAAATAATAAACATGACATCATTGACATATTCGTAGTTAAATGCTTACACTCTATTATATATATGAAAAACTAAAATATTTTGCGTAAAAAAAAACAGAAATTATAAAATTACGAAAGTGTTAAAAAAAACAAAGGATTTATCGTAAATAAAGTAAATTTTTCCATAATGAAAACAATGAATTACTAAAACATATTTTTATAGATAATACGAATTTGACATTTTGTCATAAATAACTTATAATGATACATTTTTCATTACCTACATGCAACATATTGTAGTTTTGTTTTATATAATTATATATTCTTAATCGAAAATTCTTCACTAATTTTATTAAGGTTTCGCTGGACTTCAGGAAAAAAAAATGTTCATGCCATTGCTTGGATTTCTAAAGTCTGTTTACGTGTTAGAAATTTCGATTAGTTTCCAAGAATATTCATACAGAAACGAATCATCTTCTTTTAGTTTGTGAACTGCACACATGTAGTGTATCTTTTTAAAAATATGATGATTTAAGCATTACTATTAAACAGAAATGTTAAATATTAATGTTGTAAATTAAACAAATTAATCACAGAACACTAAACTATAAGCGTTCTGGATATAATAAGTATGTATATCTACATGTACCTCACAGAATAATAAATAAAAATCGTTATGTAAAAAAAAATGTGTACCTAATATATACGCACACACACATACATACACACACACAAACATACATACATACACACACACAAACATACATACATACACACACACAAACATACATACATACACACACACAAACATACATACATACACACACACATACATACACACACACATACATACACACACACATACATACACACACACATACATACACACACACATACATACACACACACACATACACACACACACACATACATACGCACACACGTATATATATATATATATTACATTAAGAAACTTAAAAGTACCTTTGGCAGACACTAATATGTGTATTTGATGAAATAAAACATGGAACGAAGAATTATAATGACTTTCTGGAGACTTTAATATATTTTCGTTACGTATGCGTATTAATTAAAAAGATTTAATTTTTTCGGGAATCATTAATGTGTATATCTAAGGAATTAATCACCGAAGTCGTAATGGCATTTTGGGGACACTAATGTGTTTACTTGATATATAAATCACACAGACGTCGAAAATGTAACAGATTAAAGGAATACGAATATTTATGTTTATTATGCGTATTCGAAGTATTTAGGACTGGTCAAGAGGCTGCATAATTTTGAGAGATTTCATTTATAAATGATGTATATTCACCCTGCTCCATTTATAAAATTCCATTTCTGGTAAAAAATAATTTTGTCAAAAAATCCATTGTTTACAATAAATTTTGTTAGTTTAAAATTCTCTATTTTCTTTACAGGTGATATTTAGTTTAAATTTTATATTCCATTCGAAAGAAAAGTATTTAATTTTTTTTTATGTAAAATATGTTTTACTTTTCTTTTAATTTAATGCAAAAATGCGTATAAGGATTGAATTTAATAAAAATATTCCTGAAATATTTATAAAAAAAATCCTTGAATAGTTTTGTATATAATGTTCTTAATGCTTATACTTCCTGCATATTTTAGTGGAAAGGAAACTATAGTGTACCATATTTTATTTACAAATGTATATACATATTTCAATAATTATGTATATTTACAATTTTTTAATTTCTGTCAAGTTTTACCCCTTATAATAATATATATATATTTTTTTGGTGAAACTTCAGCACTGGACACAAAATACGCATAATAAATTCAAGCTTCTAATACTCATGTTCAAATAATTAGTATATATCAGATCCAGAATTATAATATATATCCTTAATAAAATTCCATGTTTAAATTTTGAAGAAATACTGTATTTCTCATTGTTTTGTCCTTCTTCAGCATATACTTTTCAAATGTCAAAAATTGCCTCTTAAGGAAATTTGTCCAAAGTGTAAGTTTAATACATATTTACAAAATACTTGAATGAGATTTAAAACCATTTATAGAAAATGATTTAATATTTAGTTATGTCTAGAATACAAGAATAATACTAAAACGGATAAAATATTCAAACAATGAATATATTTGATCAATAAGCAGTTTCTTATTCACACACACACACACACGACGCTCTTTTACTTCCATAAACATTTCCCACACCAAGCAACTCCACCAATAAAGAGTGCTGTAATGGGATCGCACTCTTGAGTATTTGTACCCTGGCTCATGTCCCTCGTGTTCTGAGCATCCCAGGGGATTTGACTGATATTAGCCGAGCTCTTGGATATATAGGCTTGCTCGATGGATAAATTATCTGCATTTGTGCGGTGGCGGAGACTCTTTCTTCTTCATAACAACATGATCCTTGTGAGCATTCATTGAGTTTCGGGTTGTGTTTGTTTCATATAGCTCATAAAAAGGAAGATGTTGATTACGATGAAATATCCGGGTCTGTATTTTAATTCAAATTTTATGTATATAAAGCAATTTTGTATTGCAATTAGAAAAAATAATTCTGTGTGCATCAGATAATTCATTTGTATTTTCAAAACGAATACTTCCATAGGAGTTGTTTTTTAACATTTTCTTAAAGTCAATATGTTTCATAAAATTTATTCAGTAACTTTATTAAAAAATAGCATTTTTTATGCTTAACTCACTCTTGTTATCCTTTAAAAGGAAGCAAATTGTGCTTATGATTTCGAAGTATATTTAAAATAAGAAATGATTATAACTAAGAACTTTTACCTAATTGGGTGGGGTGAAATAGTATTTAAATACACTGCATGCGTTAACTGTAAAAGTTACTATAATAGATATTAATGTATTTTAGAACATGCTTAACAGTTTCACACTCACTACCAATATACTTTTACATATTTGTGCCTTGAATAAATTGTATGAATACCGCATGTTCTGCTGAGTGATTTCTTACAATAGTTAATGGCTAATTTATAGCATGTTCCGCGATACATTTGCCATTCTTTACCTATTCTGATGAGCAAATAACAAATATTATTAGAAAATAATAATTAAAGTAGTGTTTTCTGTATAAATTTAGGTAATATTGTGTAACCAAAAATTTATTACAGAGATCGAATTAAAAATTGAAACGATTTTCAAGTCATATGTTAAATCAAATAAAACAAAAGTACAATATTTTTATTCTATAATAGTTAAAATATTTAAGCAGTTCGTACATTTATAAAATCAAATGACAACAAAAGTATATTTAACTCTTATGATAGAGTAAACCAAGATTTAATTTAATTAGTATACATAATTGATAATATCACTGAATTCCAAAATAAAAATATTTTGTGATAGATATTTATCGCTTACATATCTGCACATTTTGAATTTAGAAAACTAAACAACATATATTAGATTTGCAAATGATTTTGTAATTCGAAACAAAAAATAGCACACGACACTTAGAAAAAATAGGAAAACAATATTTGATTTCAAACATTATATAATTATCAATTTGCATAAGCATCCCTGTGTTAAAAATCATATAAAATTTGCTTAGCAATTTAAAATCCTAAAATTTACTCATCAGATTTTGTGAGATGAGTCCACTCAAAATAAAATTGAAAATAATTAAAACAAAAAGGACTTACATGTAGAATATGATTTTTAATAATTTCAAAAAAGATCAAATTGATAAAAAAAAATATTGCTTTCTTCTTCTGGTTCACGTTTTTATAACCAAGTCAAATGAAAGATTCCTAACGTTAGGTTTTTATTTGATTAAAACTCATCTTAAAATACCATGAAATGTTTTCGAAAATATGCCTATTATTTTAATCTAATTCAAGGAGTTTTGAATCTGAATAACATTCGAAAAATGTTTATTTTTAATAAATGCTTTTTAATGATTATTGAATAATTTTTTTGATTTCCAATTACATGCAACAAACCTATCGTTTGGGTAAAAGTAAAGATCATTATTTAATAAAAAGTAAAAGAGTAAAAGATCATTATTTTATAAAATAGTTTTTAAAGAGATTCGTTTTTTTTAAATTTTTTGACACGGTTCTTACCATTTATCTTGACGAATGATGTATTTGTTTCGATCTCAATGTATTCTTTGATCATTAGAAAGTTTATTTGCTTCAAAAATATCATTTCGCATTCCAATTTCTAAAAATCCTCAGATAAAAGAATATATAGCTTTTTATCTTCATTAACAAAAAAATTCCTCGGTTGTTTATTAAGCGAACATTTCTTACAAGGTATACTGTAATTATAAATTAATCCCTTTAAAACATTCAAAAATGTTTCCTTTGAGTATTTAAGCAATTTGTTTTATCTAAACGTTACATATAAACATTTTATTCATTCATAATTGCAAAAACTACTATATAAACAGAAACATAGTTGATAATTTATTTCAATTTTTTAAAAATATGTTTTTTATAAACTTACAAATGCCTTAAAAAGATAATTGGTGACATTAATAAGGAAACATCGAAAATTATTTCTTAAAATTTGTTATTTAGTTATATATAATTATACGTAAGCATTACGTAGAAACATGTGTGTACGTGTATGCGTATGTGTATGCATGCTTATGCAGAACAAACCTGTGGAGAGATGCTTTATAATGGCTTGTCTGGGGAATCCTTCAAGACAACGTTAATGTGATAGAATATGTTCATATATATTTAAAAAGAACACCTGGAAAAATTCCCAAGCCTTCTCTTCGATGGGCTTTTGCATAACAAGCAGGAATGCTGTGATCCTCTTTTATATCTCCATAACGGCTGTTTTTTTATGTTTTTGAAAACATCAACAACGAATTTTTTTTTCCTTTTGTAAAAAAGGACATTAACACTAATTGTAAACACATGACAAACTTTAAATATACTTTTTACGTCGGAAAATAACTAAATATGTAATCAAGCAGTATATGTTAATTATTATAATAATTTGGACAAAGAAAACAGTAGAATTTTCTCCCATTAAAAACAAATTTAATTGTGTAATAATAACAGTGTTATTTTAAAGTAATTTTATGATATAGGCCCACGCTTCCCTTTATATATATATATATATATATATATATATATATATATATATATATATATATATATATATATATATATATATATATATATATATATATATATATATATATATATATATATATATATATATATATATTATTATTATTAGGAAAAATATGTATTGATATTTTTAATTCGTTATATGCTATATAAATTAAATTAAAAAAATATTAATACATAGTTTCTTTAAGTATTTTTCAAAAAATTAGATTATAGCAATTTAATATTCTGAGTTTATTTTATACTCATTCAAACAACATACATATTGGTTTTAGTCTAAAAAAACAACCATTTTGTAACATCAAGATAGATTTGTGGAAAGAATCACGCATACAACAGCGTAGTATATCGTGCGACAAAAATGTAAAGTAAATCTTGCCAATACTTTCTATTTGTTATTATTATATAGATGAAGTGTTAAAAACGTCTGAAGGAAGAAAAAGAGAATGCTCTTCTCTATCTATTAAAATGTTTCCTATCTCCTCTAATCGCATTTTATGAGGAAAAAACTTTTTTCTCCTCATCGTGGAGACATTAACTTTTCTTATAGCTCTTGGCACATTATCAGAAATGAAGTTCAAAAAAGATTTGCTGATTTACTTGGAAAAAATAACGATATAAATCATTTGAATACTTATTCAAGAAAGTTTTCAAAAGTATAAGCATTACTTAAGCTCCGTATTTATTCAATTAATTAAATTTTCATAAAAGTCAAAATAAAGAAGAAAATTATATCTATAACTTAATTTATTTTATTTTTTACAAAGGAGTGAGACCTCGGATCTAAGTAACTGAAATAAAATCAATAAAGTAAAAAATGGATTTTGTGTCAATATAATATGAAGCAAACTGTGATGGAAAGTGTAAAGAAGGATAACGCAAATTATGATGCTAAGTATCTTAAGTAAGCGATTCTTTAATAGAAAAACTTGATATTAGGTTACTTTTAAATATTGAATAATAAATTATATTTTTTAATATATTATTAAAAATATTCACATTTAACTAAGATTTTAACCTCAGAAAATTTTCTTCATTTTCATAATCGATTAAAGTTTTATTGAAATACATTTTGATTCAATAATTTCAAATCTTACATTTGCAGTTGTTTAATTCTTTCACACATTTATGTTATATTTTATAAGAAAAAAGTTATATTTCTTAAAATTCTCCACAGAAATAAGCTTTCAGTTTCTTCCTTTTTAATTTTTAAACTCAATTGCTTTTGAACATCAGTAGTCAATCTGGCATAAAATGAATCCAAAAGATTATTTATCTACCATTCAATATTCGATATTTTACAGCAATTTTAACTACAAAACTCTTCTCATTCGGCATTATAAAACTTTCAATATGAGTGTCCATAAACTTTTTAAGAATTTTTGAAAATGTTCACATAAACTTGCCTATAAATTTCGTAAAATAAATTTTAGTTAAGAAATTAAAGATTTTAAATTTTTTTCTAATAACCTATTTAAAACTTATTGGCATTAAATGTTGTTTATCTCAAGAGATGTTATCCGAACTGCAAACCTCTTATATGTGGCATTAAAAATAAATTGAAAGTTATTAAAATCTGAGCAATTTATAAAACACATTTTAGTAGTACAGAATTAATTCGATACATAACAACTAATTCTACATTTTTAACATGGGATAAATGTGTATTATGAAACAAAATATTTCATATTTGTTTATGAAACAAAGCTTATAGCAAGTGCTCTTACATAATTGCAACTTTTGTTTCAGATAGATAATTGAAACATTTACTGTGTGCTTAAAGAATATATTGCTACATTTATTCCTATTTCATGCTTAAATACTTTTGCTAGTGATGTTCGTAACTTCATAGAGAGACTGACAGCGTTGATGATGCAGAATATTTACTAAATATTTAATCTACTAATTTAAATAGAAATTGTATTATTGTACTGTTTTATATAATATTCCCCCCCCTTTTCAATTAAAAAAACTCTACTATTATTATTCCAGCATTGTTTTTGAATGAAACATGAAAGTGACATTAAGTAAATTAAGAGTGACATTAAGAAGAAATATCATATAAGTACAAACTAATCCATGGATTCTTGCATCAATGGACGCATGTTGGTTTGAATTTCTTTTTGTTATTTATTATTATATGACACACAATTTGTTTACTTGTACAATGGTTATTCGATTGGTAATAGGTTCCTGTATTTGTAAAATTAGTGCTTGTAATAGTATTTGCTTGCCTATTTCTGCCGACTGAAAAATCTGCAAACACAACAAACTATCTTATAATTTCAAAACTCAGCCTATTAAATAGGTCGACACCAGGACTTAGACTCTTCTCACCAGAGCAATTCACGAATGTAAGGACATCGTGATCATGTTTCAATTTTAGCCTCCATTAGTGAACCAAACATCTTCAGCCATGAAAATGATGATTTTTCGCAAGAAGGTGTCCGCGGCTTGTTATGAAGTTGTTGTATGTGAAATTTAAATAATTTAGCCTGTGATATTTCAAATTATGGTGATCCTTAACTTAGCACTGTAAAATGGAAATATTTACATTCTAAAGTGTGATTATGAAAGGAAATATTAAAAAATATTATAACGCACATTCTTATGTATGTTGAATGTCTAATGAGATCATTTAATTATTACATACATAGAATCATCTGACTCATGAAAAATGCTTCATTTACTTTTTTTACAAGAAATAATCAAACATCTGTTTTAAATTAGAGAGAGGAAAGTTAAATGATTGTTGGATATTCCTTAGTCTGTCATTTATTCGGTAAAATGTAGAGAAATTACAAGATTATTTATTAACAATCCAAGCTAGCATTTATCAAAACTATTTGTAAAACTAATTTCTATAGTTAAAGGGTATTATGAGAGGAAATTTCCATTATATGAAGTAAAGAAATTTCTATTCTTCATAAAATATGTAAATTGCTTATAACGATAGATTCATTTTAAGATGGATTTTTCAAATTCTATACACTCGACTTAAATATCCTAAATCTAAAATAACAGAACCACAATCATAAATGTTTCGCAATATTACTCTTTTTATTTGGACAGCTTTGACTTCCATATATTTTATGAATCAAACAATTTTTCATGAATACGAAATGCTGTTGGTAAATTTAAGTAAAATAGTTTTTTTTTATCATAACCAAAACATACTTTTTTAATTGTTTCATTAGTAGAAAAATTTTCTCATTCATAATGAAATTAATTAAAAGAAAACCTCATTCAAATGGTGTAAAATCAAATTTGTCAATCAAAAGAGACTCTCTTGCCTACATTTTCCATAAATGAAGTCATAAATTAGCGTTTTGTGGTACGTGAAAACTTGGTTGTTCATAAAAATAAATACTAATAACATATTTTAAAAAAAACAGCTGAATTAACGGAATCATAGAAACTTCATAGAAATATTTTCCCTATAACTCAAAAAGACAGTTTTATGCATTAAAGTATTAAAATTGTTTCTTTTATGAATTATAGGAAAAATACATATGTAGTGATAATATTTTGCATTCGAGTTATTAATATACACAGTCCGTAATCAAAAATCTGGCTATCAATATCGTTTTCCTAGATTGTACCTTTAAACTTAGCAATTAGCCATCAGAAACTGGAGATGTCGCCGTCACTGTTGTGAAAGATTTTATACTCTTTTCCAATTCACCACATGGCTTACTAGTGATAAGTTATTGTTGTTGTCTTTGCTTTTTAAAATTCAATCATATTGACTAATTTTGCTAAGTAAAAAATATCAGTGACTAGGAACCGGTACGTGTCAAAATGTTCAAGCAAATCACGAACAGCCCTGTACTGTTGAGATACAAACGACAGCCTTCAATCTTTGACGCAAAGCAGTAAAATTACGCTTTCTTCAAAGAGACGAGAAACGAAAAAAAAATTGAAGAATACATAAAAAATGCATTTTCATATATTAAAGGCGATATTGTTTCGAAAACCATGTATTTAGAATGTGAGAGAGTGCTTTTTAAATAGATAACAATATCCTTCGTTTAATCAGCAACTACATGCGAAATAAATGGATTACATAAGTAAATACATTAATATTTTGAAGTGTTCAAAAGAGCAAAATAGCATCTCTATTTTTATCTGATATTTTACGTGCTGATGAAGTAAATGAGTCTGCAATGGGTATCAATTACCATATTAGTTGTCATTTAGAAAAATGTCATCAAATGGACAAAAAATGCTTTTAATGTTTACAAAAGATGCCCTGTCCTTATGACAAAAAATGATTAGAACTATCAATAATTATTATTGGTCAAACCATTTTGAACTGTATAGTAATGGTGCTAAATCAATGCTATATTTATATATTGGTCTTCACGGAATCGTCTTAAAAGTAGCCCTTGATATAACTTGGATCCACTGCCTCTTTCAGAAGAACTCGTTATTAACGTAGTATTTTTTAAATTTTTTTGAAAAAAGATCTAAAACATAGGAACTTTTAAGATTATGTGTGATCACATGATGTGAATCTTCAAACATTTCTACTTTTTCATACAAAGATGACACGGTTATTTCGTGGTAAGGTGTTATAATCCACTTATTCAAACTCAGACAAGAAGTAAGAGTTTTTTATAAGATAAATATTTGATCTTTGTTTGAAATTGTATGGTTTTAGTTGGCTTCAGGAGCTTGCATTTTTTTTTTTTTTTTGATATTTTTTTGCAAATAAATATACTAAATTTGAGATTTCAGAACATCGCGATAATGATTATTTATGTTAATTATAAAATTAAAATCAGGAATAAAAAACTGGATTTTTATAAATAGTGAGTAACCCAAACAATGCGAGGCATTCTTAACTCTACATTCATTTTTGTCTGAAAATAAAGTTAGTCTGTTTGAAAATATGATTACAAATTTAATAAGTTTAAAATACTTTTTCAATGTGTTTTTAATTCTATTTTGTATACTAATTTTACAATTTATAAATGATAATTGGATTTCAAACTCCAACGAAGAAAATTTAGGGAAACAGCTTTATTAATATCAATATATATATATATATATATATATATATATATATATATATATATATATATATATATATATATATATATATATATATATATATATATATATATATATATATATATATATATATATATATATATATATATATATATATATATTATATATATATATATATATATATATATATATATATATATATATATATATATATATATATATATATATATTAATTTTTTAATATTCATTAATTTTTAAAATTAAATATCGAAACAGTTTAAATGCACATGTAATCTTATAGATAACCCTTAATATAATATCTGTGCATCAAACTGAAATAAACTGAAACTTAAAACAAACATCCACAACTACGTGTATGTTGCAATGTGTGTGTGTGTGATTATAATTTCAGTCATTAAACCGGCATGGTATTGTTACAATGCAATTTGTGAATTATATGATGAGAAAACATGGTAATTCAATAAAAATATAATACAAATAAATTATTACGCGCTAACATAGCTCAAGAAGTATAATAATTTTTTGGAAGTGGTGAAAATTAGCATTATATTCTATACGGAGATGCGCTAACCAAAAATGTTTGGAAATTCTGCCAAAAATGATAGAAAACATTTTTTGAAAAACAAAATGCAATGGAAAGGTTACACAAAAGTGAGTTTTTTCACTAAAACCACTGAATAGTCAGAAGAAAAATAAAATTGTGTACTTTCTTCTTATTTTATCATTCTTATGAAATTTAATCTTTAAGGTAATACTTTTGTTAATTTTTACAGACAAGTCAATTTAATCATTTTATGATAATTTACTGCGTTTCAAGTTTCGTATAGTGGATTAACATAAAATAATTGAAGTTTACATCAAACTTTATACGAGATAAAAGAAAAAAACTTAATACATTTTAAAATGAAATTAAACATTCAAAAAATACTTATTTTTCTAAAACTTTTGAAAATAATTTTTTATTAAAAAAAAAAAAAAAACATCTGTATTACCAGTCTTTTAGAGTTTTGTTTAATTTTTTTTAAATAAAATTTATACTTCAAAATTTTTATAAAATGACATTATTATTTAAAATATTACGCGCGTGTTATAAATGTCTAATTTCACTATCATTAATTTAAGAAAGATATTTTTAATCTTAAAATTATCACTAAAAATGTTACTACGTCAAAATAGTTAATATTCTGCGTAAACAAATTAAATGGAATATCAATTAAAATTTTAACACTCGGCTCAAAATTTATGAGGCATTTTCTTACAAATGTTTATTTTTAATTTTTCACTTGTATAATTAATTCTATTTGTAATAGTGTAATAAATGGCCTAATTTTGTTATAAATAGGCAAAATAAATGTTACAGGTAATCTAATTTATTAGTGCAAAAAATACTTTAAATCTGAGAATCAGAATTTTCATTATGTATCAGTTTTCAAGCAAACTATCAAATTATTTCCCAAAGACACTTCTTCAATCTTCTTAGTTAAATGTAATTTACTTTATACATGAATTGCTTAGCATTATTAGTGGTTTCCCTATTTGCGGGAAGTATTTAACTATACTCCCATTATTATGCTTCATTTTCTAAGCTAGCTCATTGTAGTGTCTGTTCTGTAGAATAAAGCTCAACTCGAACAAATACAAACATTTATTTAAAAATTAACATTAATAGTATTGTATATTAAAATTATAATTAATAGACATTTAATTATGGCCCTACACGGCCAACAGAACAAACACCCAAGGAGCGCCAGCTGAACCTCCTCGTTCGGTGGTCCAAGGCAATCTCTCTCCGCCGGAGCGGACCCCTCCCCTCCTCTCTCCTAATGACTACAGCGCCATCATATGAAGAGAATGAGGAGTATCGTAACACTACACCTTTCCCCCAAGTTTTGGGTTTATGTTCTACATAAACACATAACTGAATTAAATATGTTAAGATACACACATAAGAATAACACAGACTTAATAATATTTTTCAAACAATTAAAGAAATATAAAACATTAAATAAATATGAAATTAAAATTAGAAAATAACTATACGTATATAGAGAAAAAAATATTTGCAAATGAATTACTTAAAATTTACAAGTATGCATAGAATAATCATTTTTAATAATATGTATATATAAAGATATAAAACAAAATTATATGTATATATATATATATATATATATATATATATATATAAATATAAATATATGTATATAAATATATATATATATATATATATATATATATATATATATATATATATATATATATATATATGTATATAAATATAAATATATGTATATAAATATATATATATATATATATATGTATATAAATATATGTATATAAATATAAATGTATATATATATATATATATATATATATATATATAAAATAAATCTATCCACTAAATATATATAAATTGAAATTATTGAAAATAAACAATATACCAGTAACATTAATGTAAACTTACAATATACCAATACAATTGATATAAAGAGAGAGAGAGAGAGAGAGAAACAGTATACAAAATACAAATAAACCAAAATATTTCCATTGAAATGTATTTACATATAGAGAGTCTTTACACTAAGCACTAAATTCAGTTTTTATCTGAAAAAAGTCTAGATAAAGCATCTGCATGAGGCATCTTCCTGCACAGTGTTTTATAGTTATATTATATCTCTGAAGAGCAAACATCCACCTCTGAAGACGAGGTGATTGAGTCGCACATTAGGTCAAGTATGGTAAGGGATTGTGGTCAGTATAAAACTCAATTTCTGAACCAAAAATTATTGATTCAAACTTTTTTAACGACCACACTATTGCATAAGCCTCACGTTCAATTGTAGACCAGGATTGTTGAGTTTTAGTCAATTTTTGACTAGCATACGAAATTGGATAAATCTTATCATTGGCACGCTGTGACAGGCAAGCACCAACTCCTACTTGAGAAGCATCAGAGTAAATTATGAAAGGCTTACCTAGTGATGGAGTGTGAAGTGAAGGTGCCTTAACCAGGGCTTGTTTTAGAGACATAAACACTGTGTCGTGCGCTTCAGTCCAGGGAATATTGTCAGGCACGCGTTTCTTAGTAAGATCAGTTAATGGATACACTAATTCAGAGTATTTAGGAATGTACTCACGATAAAAGTTACACAAACCTAACACACTTCGAAGATCTTTTTTGGTTGTTGGTCTTTTAAGTTGCTGTATAACTTGCACTTTTTCCGGATCAGGTTGATGTTCACCAGAGTCAATAATATGTCCTAAGAACTTGATACGAGGCTTGGCAAAATCACACTTGTTTATATTGAGAGTAAAGTTGAGTTCCTTTAATTTTCTAAAAATAATATTTAGATACAACAAATTTTCTTCAAAATTATTTGAAAATATAGCTATATCAGTAGTGTGCATTTGACAGAGCTGGCGCAGTGATGTTTAGGCCATAAAGCGCCCCCATAAAATTCCCACCCACTTTTAAAAAGCAATGGCTCAAAAACCCCCATAAAATTCCCACCCACTTTTAAAAGCAATGGTGTAAAAAACCCCCATTAAATATCCACCCCCTTTTAAAAAACAATGGGTGCCAATCTCCCCATAAATCTGAACCCACTTTTAGAAAGTAATGGCTCTCAAAGCCCCATTAAAACCCCACCCACTTTTAAGAACAATGGTGTAAAAAGCCGCCATTAAATATTCACCCCCCTTTAAAAAACAGTGGCTATAAAATTCCCATAAAAACCGCACCCACTTGTAGAAATTAATGGCTCTATTTTTATCCATTAAATTTCCACCCCCTTTTTCACACGCCCCTTTTAAAAAAAAATTTCTTAACCCCATATAATTAATTTTCTCTACTTTTAAAAAAGTAATGGCAAACACTTGTCCATTTAAAAAAAAAATAAGCTTCCCCGTTTTTAAAAGTCCCCTTCGGTGAGCACTTCCTTTTTCTCAGCCAAAAGAAAGAAAGATATTTCAAGTATTTAAAGACAACAAATATATAAACAAAGAAATGGATAAAAAGAAAACCCATTTGATTAAAGTGTGTACTCGCATCTCATTAATTTATAGCTTTCGAGCAGAACTTCAGAAGCTTCAATCAATGATAACCCCAAATGAAAAGGTCATTGAACACTTAGGAAATTTAGAAGAAAAGTTTCAAAAAATAATTGAGAGTCTTGATGAGAGCTGAAGAAAAATATTGTTTTATGAATAAAAAATGGAAGAATTCCAAGTCTTTATCTTTTAATAGTTCGAAAACTATTAAAAAATATATTTCTATTTTTTTCCGCAAGCACTATTGATTGAAAAATTTCAACGCAACCTCTTTGGGGAATTATTATTCAACAGGGCATTTCTTAAAAAAAATAGCAAAACGGCCCGCCAGGTCAGTGATACCAGAAGTCCAGTTCCAACAGCTGTTTACGAATTCTAGAACCGGAGTTCCAGCATCACTGACCTGACAAGCAGGGCCTGCATATATTATATTAAGGACAACACAAACACAACATCTAAATGGACATAGAGACCACAAGTCTCAACCCACCTCTGATGTTTCGCTCCGTGGTTCGATCCATAAGTGAGCTTAACGCAAATAGCATTACACTATTCACGAAAGCTGCTACCAAGCCGAGGCTGGGGATCAAAACCGCGATCTTACGGTTGCTAAGCTTAGACTTTGCCACGGAGCTACTGGGTACCCGACAGAGAGAGAACATCTAAGTAATATATACATGTCACGGAAGACGAAAAGACGCTGAAATATAGCTTTAAACAAGTCATTTCTCCCTCAGAGTTTGAAAATATCGAAGACTGCAATTTATCCGATTGAAAATAATCGTCAAAAACACTTCAGAAATTAAAACGAAAAGAGGCGAAAAATTTTCTCTACCAGATTCCGAGTCCAGTTCGTGCTGCCATCCAGTGGTAGTTAAAATTAAACGTCATTCAGACAGGGAAAAAGAAAAACCCGTTTCTGTCACGACTCAAGGTCACAGCCTTTCCGCTTCCTCATTTTATTTATTTAAAGAAATGTGAGTATTAATAAACAGAAATGGAAAATACTTACGACTTATTCGGCGACATGATAGCGCTCTACGGGAGGGTGAACTGTAGAATGACTAGTTTAGCGAGGGTGTGTCAGAAGTTATTCTTATGTATAGAAGAAGAAACTGAGAAATATCAAGAAATTCATTCCCTGATTTTAAAATATGTTATTCAAATGCATCAAATATTGCATGAAGAGAAGAACAAAAATGTTCGGAATATGGGGTGTGATATTTTATCTAAACTAGACAAATTTCTTTACATTTTAATGATTTTTAAAACCATTAAAATCAAATATCGAATTGAAACATTTGGGCTGGTTGAGACTTCCCGACATCCTTACTCCCCAAATACACAAAGAAAAGAGGTTTCAAATCATTGAGTTTTAAATAATCTGACGCCATTTTATCACATCTTTGTGGTAGCGATACAAGACAATCAGGCAATTCTACAACTATTCTATTTCCATATCTTGTGGTTACCTGTTTAATTTCAGTGACAGGATATTTTTCGTGGATGTTGAGATCCCTAATTTTCCTGAATGTCTTTGCTCCATCTTCTAATGAACTGAGTGCGTTTAATTTATTTAACAATTCCATTTTGCGTTTATTATATGAGAAAAAATTTTTATTTCTTTAAATGTGAAAAATTATATACTTACCTACACTCATAGCTTTGTTTTGTCTATTTTTTAAGGATTCTATATCCTCTATATGTAGCATGCCAAGAGGTATGTGAATAAGTGACTCATTCTCTATGCGAATCAAAATTTTATCAGTATGGACTACAATATCAGAAATCAGGTATTCTCGGTCCAGTTCTTTATAAGTTCGAATACGTACAGAATTAAGTTTCTCCATTTATTTATGGAGCTAAAAAAATTCTAACTTTTCAATGTGTAAATAGGGTTTCAGCTTACATTGTCCTCCTGTCAATACTGATAAAGTTAATACATCATTCTGTTTCCCATACACAAATAAAATGATTGATTCTTCATTGACACGTGTTTCCTTATCGAGAAGGACCTCTTTACCTTTTTCTAATCGTATCTTTGGTTTCTCATTCATGTTATCACATGCTATGAAAATTGTTACTTTCATATACATATCGAGTGGTAATTTTAAGTTTGAGTCTAAGAGTTTCGAAGTAAATCTATTAAAGGGGAAAGTTTTGAAACCACTTCCCGTAAATTGTATTCCTCTATCTGTAGAGGCACAGACTGTCTTAGTATCAACATAATATTTATTAGCACAATCTGTATCATATTGAGGTCTTTTCACAAACGAAATTCTTTGATTGTGAACATAATAGATTTATTAATTTTATTCCATAGAATACAGTAATAATCAAGATGTTTTTTAGTAACTACATCGTTTACATTCACAGGCTCTTTCACATTTGACACCACTTTATTGTTAGCATCATAACAATCATCTTTTAAAATCAAAGCATTATTTTCAAAATATTGTTTGTTGACACCATCGAGACTAGCGCTTGGATCCGCAAGATGTGCGATTGCTCTATTTTTAGCATTATAAGCCTCCCCATGGAGCGTTAAAGCATTACTTTCAAAATATCGTCTATTCACCACATTTTTTTGAGATTCCGGATCTTTCACATTATTTATCGTTTTACCTTTCGCATCAAAATTTCCTTGAGGTGTGTGTAGTAAACTTATGTTTCGCAACTGGTCAACCACTGTATCTACATAATCTCTAGTTGTAGAATCAGACTTGTCAACTGGAGCTAAAAGATTGATAATTTTTTTTCCTTTTGCATCATATTGTTGATCATTTTCTGAAAGGACTAAACTTTTGTTTGACAAATCTCGAATGGATTCAGATTCTTCCTACATCTGTCTACGTAAAATTTTGTAGTCACGTCATTATTTTCTAAAGGTTCTCCAGCATTCCTTAATATCTTTTCCTCCATATCATAATTACCATCATGTGTCAGTTTAAACCCTATTCCTGGAATGCCAGGTGGCCCTTCTTTGAGTTCTTCCTCAAAAAGTGGATAGTATGCTGTCATTTCTTTATTTTAATATGAATAATTTCAATAGTCTTTTGACTATTAAAATTAAAATTCAGTTCCATTTATAGCTTTAATGATTTGATCATGGTAATATCTTGATTCTTTATGTTTAAGTAACATTTCTTGCGTTCTCGTAAGATGAAATAGAAGACATAATTCTTGGTGGTGTTGTTTCTCAATCGCCAGTTGAACTCTATAGTCAGGTTATTCGTGTCTGTATAATTTTCATGTTGAGCCAGGTTGAAGCAAATTGGATATAATTTACCAAAATTGGAATAATTGACCATGCACCCTGTTTCTGGTGTAAGGGTGTTGAGTCCAGGCTCCAAAAGAGATGTGTATAGGCGATTGTAATCACCTTTCTCAAAATCCATCATGTAACTAACAGTTGGAACCCTTACATTATTAACCATCAACCAACATTCCATCATATCTAAGTTGTCGAATAACATGTTGTTCTGTTTTGCATTTTCATATCTTTCAGTGTATTGTGGTATGACGTACAAGGACAATACTTCGTCTGAAGTAACATTTATGGAATAAGACCCGCTTGAATTCTTTAAGAAAATATTCGACTTAACAATGCTATGTTGGTTCCAGTTTATTTCAACAGGCTTATCTGATAATTTTAACTCATTAAATTTTGCAGCTGCTGAATTCTTAAATCTAACATAAGGAAGCCAAAGTGATAAATCTTCTACAACAACTTTGTAATCCTTATTTTGCTCATCTGTATACAGTATGTTCTGACTATGATTTCTCTGAAACTCAAACTTGACTTGGAACCCTGTTATGACCTTTTTGTATTCATTGAAGAAATCAAATACGTATTTTAACGGGATCCATATAGTGACAGCTTTGCTATTTTGAGTAAGTTTGCATCTCTCTTTGAATCCTTGATTATACTCGTCGTTAGTTCTTAATTTTTCGAAAAATTCAGTTATCTTAGTTGTATCTACCAAAGTTCCATCATATTTCAAGGGTTTTCCGTCCGCTGTGTCAGACGTATCTACGTAGAAGAACATATTCGTAGCTTCCGAAGTAGAATAGTCAGGAGTGAAATGAATTAGACCTAACACATGTCGCATGAGAGCAGAATAATTAATGTTGGTTTCGATTTCAGTGTTGCCCAATGTAAATCTGTTGGCGTTTATTAAACCACCTCCATTCACGAGAGCTACATTATCATCCGCTATTGCTGTTCCATTACTGTTAACAATTTTTAGCTTTTGTTGTAAATATCCATTAGAATATAAGGTATTGGAGTTAGTGTCATGTATAAAGAAATGGTAAGTGGCATTCTCAGTAGAACTATCGCTGTTTTCATGCCTCACTTCTCTATACTCGAGACTTTCGATGTCATCATCGTAATAGTAATCGGTGTTGTTTAAATCAAATATTTTATTCATTTATTATAAAAACAATTTTTTGTCTTAATTTAATAGCTATATGGCTATTAAATCAAAATTCACAGAAATTTCAGTCCAGCCCCATGTTTTTTCTTCTTTGAAAATATTTCATTCAGCTTATCATGGACAAACTGTTTAGCTAACGCAGAGGGATTCTGTAAAAAAGCATCTGAAAAGATCCCTCTTCCTTGTATCTTCTTGCTCTTCCTTCGAAGTCTATGTTTATTCATTTCTTTATTTAGAGGGCAATAAAATTGTATTGTACTTCTTGCTTATTGAGGGGAATTCAATCACCTCTATGGTTCGTTATTCTCATTCTGATTCTGTGAACACTCTCCATCCGGACAGGAAAGAATAGAGGTTTTTCAAATGATTTTATGATTTGACTGCCGGGACGATTAACATTCGTAAAGGAATAGATTACGTTTGAAGAGTGAAAGCCGTTAATGTAGGCTCCCTCCGCGACATCACAGTGTATATAAATGTTATCATTCCCACCGGATAAATCGGCAATGTATTTTCCTACTTGTTCAGACTGTTCATATATTTCAGGTTCGAAGCCTAATAGTTTATGCAGGTTTTTGCATTTTGTTAAATCGATCTTATACCCATCTTTTAACTTGATGGCTATTCTTTTTCGTTCCTCGACTATACCAAATAGAATTGGTGGATCGTTCCCAAAAAATTTCAGCATGTAACGGTTTAACCCTTTAACGGTATAATTTCCATCTGGGAGCGATAAATCAAACCACTGATGTCCATCATAGTATGAAAAGGTCTCATCTTTAATGTTATCCCAAGAAACGTACATTGAAAAGGACTGAAGAGCGATCTGCTTAAACCTAAATGGCCTGGAATATTCAATTGTAAAGTCTTCTGACTTTTCAGAGTTTTTCGAATCTAATATTAATAACACCATTTATTTATAGAGAACAATTTTTTCATTATAGTCACTAGGTTCTTGGGTAAAGGGATACAGAACATCTTCAACAGATTTACCTTTGTTTCTTTCATTAATATACTTCATACAAAAGTAGCCACATATGACGGAGGCTGGGTGTTGTAAAAAGCTTGAGTTATACCCTATTTTTTTCCCAGAACTTTGTAGATATTTCTTAATACTGGTGGGAAATTTGTAAATATGTTCTCAAAACGGATCAAAATATTCGACGAAATTGTTATTAGGATCGTTATAGTAACCTACCCAATGTGTACCAGGTCCTGTAGCTATGTCCAAATTAATAATGCCGTTCTCAAATCGTCTCATCTTTTTAGGTAACAGATCCGAAGTAAAGACACCCCTAAACCCTTTTTCTTTCTTCATATTGTCTTCAATCACTTCGTTGGATATTCCCAGTTTTGATAGACTCCCTTTCCACGGGGCTTTTTTTGAGCACAACCTGATCCTGAAATTTTATCCAAAGATTTCTTTGCTCCCCATTCAGCTGCCCCACTTGCAGCACCTAAAGCCAACGCCTTAGCTCCGGCAATTAAGGCCGGTAAAAAGGGAGCTAGAAAGGCTAAAAACCCACCCGTTTTCTTGAGCTGCGTCTTGCTGATAGTAATTCTCTTTCCCTTCCCGATTTGAGCTATTTGTGTTTGAGTTAAGTAGATGTCATAGTTAGATGGTTTTGTCCTGTCTATTTGTAGGGAAACTTCTTCTCCTTTCTGGTATGCAGATTTTAATTTAGCAATCTGATGATCACTTAAGTGTATTTTAGTTTTTACGTAGTTACTCATTTATTTAATAAGAAATTTTTATAGTATTCTTATACTTGCTCGTTGTTTAGAGTTCCTTCTCTTAATAATGCATCCAGTAGATCGACGATTTCAGTATGTAACTTTTTACTCTTGGATCCATTGCAAACTTTATCGGTGAATCGAGCCAAAATTTCTCATTTGTCTTCCACTCCTTTACTGAGGTATATTTCCTTTCTCTGTAAGTCCCTCAGTCGCTCTCGATAATCTTCTAATGTAATCATATGTTCCCTTAAATAATCAGCTTTAGATAATAGTCTATCTTCTCTTTCCTCATCTTTTTTGGTCATTCGAGCTATCTGACGCATAAGGTTTCCTTTTTGACGAGCAAACTTTAAGTGTGTACTCTTTACTCCATTGATAACTTCTTGTAAAGTATCCTTGTATTCGTTGTACAACTTTGAGGGTCTTTTAAAGTTATTTTTCTCTAAAAACTCTACATCCAAATCTTTATCGAAATAGAAGATATCCGGAGTCGCTGGAGATGGTTCAATCGCAAGAGGAATCTTATCAACAGCATCTTTTATAGCCTTAAAGTGTTCTTTTCTAGTAACATCTTGTTGGTGAAGTTTCTCGGTTACAGGCTGGTGAAATTCAGACAAAGTTTTCTGGAAACCTAATTTTTGTTCCAGATTTTGTTCGTTGTTCTTTCTAATCTCCGCCTGAATCTTAAACACTTTCAGGTCATTCTTAACTTCTTCTCTTAGCTTCTTGTTTCGCTCTTTTTGTAAAGCATTCATTTATTAATAAGCGAAATATTTTTTACTGCAAGCAAATTATTTTTTACTGAGAGCAAATTATGTTTTTACTGACAGCAAATTTTTTTCAACATTAAATAAAGATGATTGCAATTGAAGATTATACAGAGCCAGAAGAATTAGCCAATGAAAATCAGCATTATTTATTACCGAAACACCCTTTCAGACTTCTGATCGCTGGAGCTTCGGGTACTGGTAAAACTAATTTATTGCTGAATTTTATTTATGATTATCTCGAGTTTGATAACTTGTTCATTTGCGCTAAAGATATGTTTGAACCTAAGTACACTAAACTGAAAGAAAAGTACACTATGTTTGATGGTGTGGATATTAAAGACGTATTAGCAAAGTATCCCAAAAAGAAGAAGAAAATTTTGCTCGAGTTATATGAAAAATACGGCAAAAAAGAAACCGTATTCTCCTCTGATACAAAAGACTTTATTACAGAGGACGATCTGGACCCCTCTTGCAAAAATGTTGTTGTCTTTGATGACTGTGTGACAGAGAAAGTCCAGAAGAGTATAGAAGATTTCTTCATCAGAGGTAGGAAGAAGAATGCTTCAATCATTTACCTCTCTCAATCCTATTACAGAACGCCCATTGTCATCAGGAGAAACTGTAACTATTTAATATTTTTCAACCTCCAGCAGAGGGAGATTCAGCAGATTATAAGAGAGGTAGATGGCAGTTTGACGAAAGAAGAGTTCAATCGATTGTACAAAAAGTGCATGCAACAACCATATGATTTTTTATGCTTCATTTAGTGAATCCATCCTTGAGATATCGGAAGAAATATTTCCCTATAAATAAAGATGGAAGAATACTTACGGAAGAAAATTTACGTGTATAGAAAGAGCTACCACCATTATCATAAGATAAAAATTTTGCTATCCATTACAAAGTTCCTCTGCAGTACATTGTGTTTATCCGCTTTTGCGATGGTACCCTTAGCCGCTCTGAGCTTAAGTGCCGGTATAGTTGAAGTTATCGAAAAGTACCTGAATATCGTGGAAAGGAACGAAGAGTATAAGCAATCATACAAGTTTTATAAACAACTGTTGAATTCTTTCAAATCAAATGAATTAACAGAAGAAGAGGTGTACAGTAGAGAGGATGATTTTATTAACAATACAATTTATTTACTCAGAGAAAAATACATGAAACAAACCCAGCTTAACGGCTATGAATATGTGTGTAAATAATTTTTTACATATAAATAAATGAAGAAAGGAAAAGGAGTTATTAATTCTGCAATTAACAATTTACCGTTTGAAATGCATCTGCCTGGTCACCAATTTACAGGGCCAGGTACTCAATTGCTCAGAGGTAAAACGAGATTAAATCCAGATTTAACATACAAAGAATGGAGTAAGCCCATTAATAGAGTCGATGAGGCAGCCTATAAACATGATGTGTGTTACCTAAAAAACAAAGATACCGAAACTAGAAACAAGGTGTGCGACTCAGACATGATAAAGAGCTTGAGGGTATTCCCAACCCAACTCTCCGTGAAAGGTTAGATAGAGCTGTTGTGAAGCCAATTATCAAAGCAAAGAAGACATTTGGAATGGGCTCGAAAAATATACTGCCTAAAATGTAAAACCCACACTGAGACGAAAGACGTACAGCACGCTACCTCTAAGAACGGCAGACCTATTATAAAAGGGATCTGCATGGTTTGCGGTTCTAAAAAGAGTCGTTTTTTACCACTAAAGGGGTAACTGAGGACCAAAAAAAAGTTTATTACGATCCAGAGACTGGTTATTATGGTATAAACAAACTCAGTAGAAAAACAGGTTTAAGTCGAAAAAAAGTCTAAGATTTCTTACATCAACAAGATGTTTACACAAAACATAAACCACTCATCAGTAAGTTTAAAAGAAGAACTTATGTGTCACATATTGATGATCAATGGCAAGCAGATTTGTTATTTCTAAAGCCATTTTCAAAATCGAATGATGGCTACAACTACTTGTTAACAGTCATTGACATTTTCATCAAATATGGGTGGGCTGTGCCTATTCGTAGAAAAACGGGGGAAGAAGTGACTAAGGCATTTAAGAAGATATTTAAAGTGAGAGTTCCTCTTAAAATCCAAACTGACAAGGGGACAGAGTTCATCAACAAAGAGACACAACTTCTGTTTAAAGAGAACAAAATCCACTGGTTCACAACTGAAAACGTTGAAATCAAATGCTCCGTGGTGGAACGATTCAACAGAACTCTAAAAGATAAAATTCGGAAATAATTAGCGGCTAACAATACCAATAGATACATAGATGTATTGGATCAGTTAGTGAAAAATTAAAACAACTCTTACCACAGAAGTATAAAGATGATGCCAGTTGAGGCCAGTCTAGAAAAAAACAGTGGTGAAGTCTACCGCAATTTGTTCAAAGAAAAAGTCCTGCATAAACCCAAATACCAAGTAGGAGATATAGTTCGAATATCAATATATAAAACAACTGTTTCAGAAGAGGTTATGAGGCAACCTTTACAGAAGAAATATTCGTCATCTCTGAAGTATTAAACCGGATCCAGTCACTTATAGAATAAAGGATTTAAACAATGAAGATGTAAAAGGAACCTTTTATGAAAATGAGCTGGTAAGGTATGATGTGTACAAAATCGAAACAATTCTCAAAAAGGTGGGGAATAAATACCTGGTGAAGTGGTTAGGTTATCCAGAAAGTAGTTGAATAGACAAGAAAGATTTAGTTATTTTTTAATAGCTGACAAAAGCTATTAAAAATTCCAGTTTAAAGCTTCGAAGACGGTTCGATAGATTTCTTCATTCAAATCAAGCGTTTTCTTCATTTTGGGTAACTTAAGTGGTACCTGAAAATCTCTTTTCCGTAACAGATGCAATAAAACGTTTTCTTTGCTGATTAAGTTTTTCCGCTCTGGAAAAAATTCTTCATATTTATCGATAAATTTAAGAAACTCAACCAAAATCTCATCTTCTAAGGGGATATTAAACCCTTTTAACCATTTAGTAAGATTTTTCACTCTGCTTTGGCTCCTCTGTTGCATCTTCATCATCAAATATAATTGCTTTCTATCTAGAGGACGTTTATTAGGATTGTATCTGAGCTCTTCCTGACATGTCATACACACGTAAAATTCATAATCATCTTTTGTTATATATTCGTGCTCACACTTTTGAGTTGAAGGCACTTTGTTGTCTAGACCAAAGTGTCTTAACATTTCCATCATTTCATCTGACATTTATTATTAAAAGTATTCCTTTTAACTTCTTTAATATCTTACGCACTTTGTCAATTGGGTGGAGAAAAATCTGAAAACGTTCTATGAAAGTAAAAGCTGCTCCTCAGATGTGAAGGGCAGCTTTTACGAAATAAGAGAATAGAACAACGATCCTCTCAACAAGTAGGCACCATTAAAATTGAATGATCAATATTTTAAGTATTTAAAGAAACGCGATATATGTATATAGAGAGAGATAATAAAGATGGAATCTAAAACCGTTCGACAGTTGCGAGACTACTGTCGGGAACATAATATTCGAGGATACTCGAAGCTTAAAAAGGCGGAACTGATCGACCTCATTCATCGCCTTGATTCATACTCAAGGAATCATAACGGCTTCCCCAGTTTCCACGATGACTTGTTTAGCAAGCAGAAGAAAAAGAGGGGGTTTAAAATCAAGTGTTGTGGTAAGTTATTTAAGGAATCAAGCATAGATAAGCACTTGCAAACTAAGGCCCATCAAAACTATAAACCAAAGAAGGCCTCTCAGGAGGACCACAGAGATGACTTTGACAACATACAGAGCCTGCATCACATGACCATCAAGCAACTACGTGATTTTTGTCGGACGCGTGGCATTGCAGGTTATTCCACGTTAGGAAAGAAGGCAGACATCATAGCGTACATTGAAAGTGTATTGTTCAACCGCCACTTCGCATTTGATTCTGATCTATTCTCAGATTCACGAAAGAGAAGGCTATATACCTCCCAGGAAGTTGAGACGGCCTTTAAGTCTCGTTTGAAGACATACAATATCCAAAATGAACACAATCTAATGCTCCCCAAAGACTTCTTGAACGATATTTCATCACTGGTCCGGGGCCTCATAACAAAACACCTAAAGAGGCTGCATGGCTTGAAGGTCAATTTCCAATTTCTCTGTGATTATCAAAAAGGGAAAGATGAAGAGATGGAGAAAAACTTCAAAACGGAAAATGAGGTCATCTTAGAATCAACTGATTTGGTAGACTATTACAGATCAGTTATTCAAAAGCTATTGACAGAGATGGAGGAGTTTGTTGCAAGAGGTTCAGGCTGGACGCTTGCTAGAATTAAAAGCATTGAGGTGAGAATCAATAAGTTTAACCCACTGAGAGGATCGTCCTACATTGATCTGCCTAAAAGAATTAAAGCTAAAAAAGCAGTCATTAACGTAAAAAACGAAGATAATAAGTGTTTCATTTGGGCAATACTTTCTGCACTACATCCAGTGGAAAAAGACGCTCAAAGAGTCACCAAATATAAACCTTATGAAATTGAGCTAAAGTTCGAAGGTATTGAATTCCCAGTGAAGATGGAAGATCGAATAATTAACAAGTTTGAGAAGTTGAATAATATATCTGTGAACATATATTCATATGAGAATACAAATTAAGACATATACCCCTTGATGATAACTCGAAATAAAGCAGATAAACATATCAATTTGCTCTACGTAAAAAAATGAAGAAGGGAACAGTCATTACTGTTGGATAAAAGACTTGTCAAAATTAATAAGTGCTCAATTAAGTAACCATGATGGAAGAATATACCCATGTGAAAGGTGTTTATTATTTTATCGCTCTGAGGAAGATCTGCAAAAACATGAACCGGATTGTAGAAAAAATAAGGCCGTCAAAATAGCAATGCCGAAAGTAGGTGATTCATTAAAGTTCAAAAATCATTATAAATCATTACGAGTACCTTTTACTATCAATGCAGATTTTGAATGTTTAACAAATAAGATGGATACCTGTCAACCTGATGGAAGCGCATCATACATACAAAAATACCAAAAGCATGAACCTATGAGTTTTTGCCTTTATATCAAATATAAACATGAAGACTACAAGGCACCCATCATTTATAGAGGCCCTGATGTCACTAAATTATTTTATGATACATTAAAGACTGAGGCCCTAGCGATAAAGGAAATTTATGACAAGCATCAACCAATCAAGATGACTGCGAAAGATGAAGAGCACTTTCAGGGAACTGATGTATGTCATATCTGCGAGTTGAACATCGGAACAGAGCCATCACCTTATTCAAACGAGGACCATGAAAAAGTTAGAGATCACGACCATTTACTCGATCCGTCAAAATGTGAATCAAACTATAGAGGTCCGGCTCACAGTCTATGTAACCTACACTATCGAAACCCTTCCTTTATCCCGGTTTTTATCCATAATTTATCCGGATATGATGCACACCTTTTTATAAAAGAACTAGGGGGTGGTAATGGAGACATTGACGTCATACCTAACACCGAAGAAAAATACATCTCATTCAGCAAAGAGGTGGGGGCAAAAATGATAGAAACTGGTGAAGGAAAGAAAGCCAAGCTTCCTGGAATAAAATTGAGGTTTATTGATTCATTTCGATTCTTGGCCAGTAGCCTCTACCGTTTAGCGAAGAATGTGAAAGAGTTCAGAGAGGTGGCCAAATACTTCCCAAAGGACAAGCTAGATCTTGTCACGAGAAAAGGTGTATATCCATACGATTATATGGACTCCTGGAAAAAATGTGAAGAAACCAAGCTTCCCTCACAAGAAGAATTTTACATCAGAATGACTGAATCACACATATCACATGAGGAATATGAACATGTCAAGAAAGTCTGGAATGCCTTCAACATTAAAAATTTTGGCGAATATTCCGATTTATATGTAAAGACTGATGTACTGATCTTGACTGATATTATAGAACATTTTAGGGATGTCTGCATTAAGAACTACAAACTAGATCCTGCATGGTACTTCACTGCACCTGGGCTCTCTTGGGATGCTATGTTAAAGTCCACTGCACCTGGGCTCTCTTGGGATGCTATGTTAAAGTCCACTGGTGTAAAGTTAGAGCTATTAAACAATTATGATATGGTACTTATGCTTGAAAAAGGCACCAGAGGAGGTGTATCTCAGTGCTGTAACAGATATGGGAGAGCTAATAATAAATACATGAAGGACTATGATAAAACTATGGAATCTAGTTTTCTAATGTATATCGACGCTAATAACCTATATGGTTGGGCAATGAGTCAACTCTTACGATATGGTGGTTTTAAGTGGGAAAATGCCGATATTGATGTGACCAAAATAGCGGATGATGCAGATAAAGGGTACATTCTAGAGTGTGATCTGCACTATCCTGAATACTTGCATAATCTCCACTCAGACTTACCATTAGCCCCAGAGAACCGAATACCCGATGGTTCGAAGCAGTCTAAACTGCTAACAACCCTGTATGACAAAGAGCGATACGTCATTCATTATAGGGTTCTAAAACAATATTTGCGGCTGGGGCTAAAGTTGAAAAAGGTGCACAGAGTGCTGGAATTCAACCAGTCTAATTGGTTACAGAAGTACATTGACTTGAACACTCAGATGAGGACCAAGGCAACCAACGAATTTGAAAAGGACTTTTACAAACTCATGAACAACTCGGTGTTCGGAAAGACGATGGCAAATATCAGGAAACACCTCGATATCAGGCTTCTGTGCGATTCCAAGAAAGCGGAAAAACTTATAGCTAAACCGAATTTTAAAGGTAGAACTATATTTGATAAAAATTTAGTGGCTATACATATGAACAAAACTAAAGTTGTCTTTGATAAACCCATCTATGTTGGGATGAGTATCTTAGACTTATCCAAGCATTTAATGTACGACTTTCACTATAATGTGATGAAACCAAAGTATAGGAGGATGTTAAACTGTTATATATGGACACGGACAGCTTCATATACGATGTAAAAACGGAGGACTTTTTATGAAGATATGAAAGGAATGATTGACTACTTTGATACGTCGGATTACCCAGAAAATAATAAATATGAAATGCCAAGGGTAAATAAAAAGGTTCTGGGGAAAATGAAGGATGAGCATGCTGGAAAAATTATGGAAGAATTCGTCGGATTAAGATCAAAAATGTATGCCTGCAAGACTGAAACAGACTTGGTGAAAAAATCCAAAGGGGTCAAGAAGTGTGTTGTCAAAAATAGGATCTCCTTTGAGGATTACAAGAGCTGTCTATTCAAGCAAGAAGTACAGCACAGAACCATGAATCTCATTAGAAGCACAAAACATCAGCTTCACTCTATACAAGTAAATAAGATTGCCCTCTCCGGGGAAGATGACAAGCGTCATATATTGGAAGACGGCATTAACACATTGGCTCTGGGGCACTATACAATTAAGAAGTAAATGTTTTAATAGTTTTCGAACTATTAAAATATATTTTAGAATTCGCGATTAAGTATCAAGCTGCTCTCGGCCAGATATTTTTCAACTTGAATGTCGATATGAAAGCAAGAGCAATTCGATATATTGCAAGCAGAATAGTGCTTGTATAACCTCCCATTTTCATGAATACAAATTTTTCTGTTCGAATATAACTTTAAGCATTCGCTTAGTTCAAGCAGAACTTTAGCCAGCGAAGGTTCAAAATTCTCTATATTTTCTTCTATTTTTGTATCCTCTGTCTTATGACAATTGCATTAGTAACAGCTCCCCTTATCATTGTGTTTCTTTATTCTAGACTACTTTTTTTTAACTCCCTTTAATCCTATGCAGCAGAGAGGCATCTGAGAAAAAGGGGGTGCACGCCGAAGGGGGGACCCTGCCGTCTTTGTATAGAACCATTAATTTTTAAAAGCGAGTTTTAAACCATTGTTTTATAACAGAGGGTGGAAATTTTATGAGGGTTTTTGGGCCATTGTTCTTAAAAGAGGGTTGAAATTTTATGGGGCTTTTTACACCATTGTTCTTAAAAGTGGGTGGGGTTTTAATGGGGGTTTGAGAGCCATTACTTTCTAAAAGTGGGTTCAGATTTATGGGGAGGTTGGCACCCATTGTTTTTTAAAAGGGGGTGGATATTTAATGGGGGTTTTTTACACCATTGCTTTTAAAAGTGGGTGGGAATTTTATGGGGCTTTTTACACCATTGTTCTTAAAAGTGGGTGGGAATTTTATGGGGTTTTTTGGGCCATTGCTTTTTAAAAGTGGGTGGGAATTTTATGGGGGCGCTTTATGGCCTAAACATCACTGCGCCAGCTCTGTCAAATGCACACTACTTATATCAATAATATAAGCACGTGAAAATTCCTTAAACGAAGATAACGCTTTTTTCCTCACCCTCTGAAATGTAGCGGCGGCATTTTTCAATCCGAACGGCATGACTTTGAAACGATATTGAGATCTATGGGTTTTGAATGAGGTGAAATCACGACTAGCTTCCTCTACTGGTATAGCCCAGTAACCCTTCAGTAGATCCAATGTGGAAATTATATTAGCCTTTCCAATACGATGAATTAATTGCATTGAATCTTCCATAGAAAAATGATCCGTTTTTGTCACAGTATTAAGAGATCTGTAGTCGATACACATCCTAATTCCTCCATCCTTTTTGTTTACACATACCACCGGATGTGCTATTTCAGCCGAGCTCTCCTCTATGAGATCTAATTCCATTAATTCATCGATCTGGTCATCTATTTTGGATTTAAGAGCCTCTGGAATTCGGTAAACATAAGGTCTTTTACGTTCTTTCCCTTCTTCTAATATGATCTTATGTTCATCAACTTTGACAATTTTTACATTTCCAGTAAACAAAGTCTTATAATTACGTAATAAATCCAAAATCTTTTCCCTATCATCTTTAGGTAAATGCAGCATACTTTCATTTTTCAGAGGATCTTCGGTATATAATTTACTAGTAAGTCTTGGAGAAACATGAATTTCACCAAATGCTTCGTCGTCTTCAAAGATAATTCCCACAGCATTGACTCTTGGATAATATTTTCTGATCTTGTTTACATGGCAATGTCTAATATTTCCATCTGGAAGCTTAACATTATAGGAATTAGGTGGGCTGTGTTCAATTACCTCACCAGGACCTGTCCACCTGGCATACAATTTGTTAGAAGAGTCCGGAATCAATAAATAAACCTGATCACCCACCTTAAATTCCTTAGGAACAGTTCGGCGATTGAAGTAGACGGTGTAGGCTTGTTGTTTTCCAGCAGCTATCAATGAGGCTTGTTCAACGGCTCTTTCAAATTTTACCTTCTGATCTTGTAAATAATCAACAACAGATTTACTCATATTTAATGGATAAGGAATTTCACCAGAACAGCTTGATTTCAAAACGCTTAAAGGTCCTCTTGCTTCTCTGCCGTACAAAAGCTTGAAGGGGGAAATGCCAGTAGTGCAATTAGGCACTTCTCTGTAAGCGAAGAATACATTAGGAATATATTTATCCCAATTGCTGGGATCTGATCGTATGGCATGATGAAGAGAGTTCTTCAGAACCTTATTATATCTTTTAATTAATCCATTGCTGGCAGCATACGCTGGTACTAAAAATCTTGGAGAACAACCTAAACGATTAATAAATTCTTGCGTTAATTTAGAAGTAAAATTAGTCCCTTGATCACTGGCAATAATATTTGGAATACCAGTCCTCATAAAAGTTTCTAATAGCGCATCACAGGTTACTTTTCCTGTTAAAGAACGTAAAGGAACAGCCTCTGGCCACCTCGAATGTTGATCCATCAGTACTAAAACATATTGGTATTTACGTGCCGACGAAGGCTCAATCGGCCCGATAATATCCACGTTCACAGTTTCAAACGGCTGGTCTGGTCTAAGCACTGGAGAAACAGGAATTTTATCGGAAGACTTCTCAGGAGACCGTAATTGGCATTCTTTACATGATTTGCAGAAATTTAAAATATCATTTGACATATTCGGCCAGTAAAAACTATATCTAATTCTTTCTTTTGTTTTCTTTAATCCCATGTGACTTCCAAAAACAGAGGTATGAGCCAAATCCATAACTTTCTGACGGCGACATTTCGGTAAAATTAACTGATTTACAGTTTCACCCCAAACTTTCTCTTTGTGGAATAAAATGCCATCAAATTCAAAATATTTACCCTTGCCACGTGATAAAGAAGATCTCACTTCATCCAAAGAGGCGCATTCTTGTTGTTCTTTTTTAAATTGTAACGATTGACTCAATTTAAAATTTGTTTCGGTTCCCAGCATTTGCACATCATCAGAAACACTCGGATTCGTGGCGTCATTTGAACGGAGCATCTGACCCATATTTTCGGCGCGTGATGATTCAGCAGTCTCCTTATGATATTCAACTGTTTGCGACGCCAAAACAAAGCAGGCGGCAGACTCCTTGTTTTCTTCTTGCACTTCATTTTCCAATAAATTACTGTACATATTATTACTTATTTTTCAATTTAATACTTTCGTTGGTATTAAACATTGCCCTTCGATTTTATTTGTAACAGCTGCAATTATTTCGATGGGTTTTGAAAACATTTTATTATTTTCTGTTTCAACGCTACTTGAAAGCTCATTAATTCAGCCTCTATCCTTTCGCCAAAAGCACTGATTAAAACGACTCTTTCTTTTTCTGTATTCGATTTTAAAATTAAGTCATTATTTATGACTGGAAGTTGGTATCCAGAGTCTACGAGATCCTTTACCGGGGTATTATCCACGTAAATATCCACATATTGAAGAGGATTTATTTAAATTTCCGTTCTCTTTTCTTTTAATAACTGGGAGCGAATTTCTGCTGTTAGAACATCGCTTTTCTTATTGCTTTAAATCTTTTTGGACATTCTCTCGCAAAATGTGAATCTCCACAAATATAACATTCTTTCACAGTTCTTTTTTCAAAATTTTCTTCTTTCCGAAAATTTTTAAATTTTTCTTGTCTAACACACGGAGGGATTTGTTTTGACTCTACCGAATAATTTTGTTCTTCTTTTTCGTTATAATTATACCTCTTGAAATATTCTTTGCGAGGAAATTCTTTCGGTTTGACACTAGTATTCATTCTGACATTTCCATAATCATCCAATTTACTTGTTATTTCTTCTGGAGTTTTAAAATTTGACCAAACATCAATAAAATGTTCTTTAATTTCTAAGGGAACTTTGCGTTTTATTTGAACGGTTATTATTAGATCACATAGTTCTTCAAATGTTCGTATCCCAAGTCCACTGATCCATTCGAAGAAATAATTTTTCAGTTCATAAACAAAATCTCGCCAGTTTATTTCTGGTTTCTTATGGTGTTTCGTGAAGAATTGTCTAAATTTTTCTGGAGTTAGTTTATACCTTTTCAGAAGTAAACTCTTTACTTTATCGTAATCCTCGGAGACTTCTTCTTCTTCTCTTGCTATAATTTGCACAACATGGCAATAATCCGATTAAATGCGCAACCCAAAGTTCTTTTTTGATTTCAATTCTCTTGGCTTGTCTTTCGAAGAGGACAAGATGTAAACTTATATCATTTGTTTTGGGATCAAACTTCTGTAAAATATTATTTAAATCTAATTTCGCCTTAAAATGAAAATCATTACTAGTGTCTCGTAAGTTATCTTCTCCTGTTCGTTCCCTTCCCATTAAACTTAGTTTTTGAAGCTCGAACTCCATTTCTTGTTTTCGTTTTTCTATTTCCATATTCCATTTTCGTTCTTCAATTTCTTGCAATCTTTTTCATTCTTCCATTTCTTGCAATCTTTTTCGTTCTTCCATTTTTTGCAATCTTTTTCGTTCTTCAATTTCTTGCAATCTTCTTCGTTCTTCGATTTCTTGCAATCTTCTTCATTCTTCAAATTCATTTCTTTTTCGTTCTTCAATTTCTTCATTTCTTTTTCGTTCTTCAATCAACGAATTTAAGAATTTTTTAATGAAATCTTCGTCGTAATTCTCGCTTTCTGTTATCAATTTTTTTAGTTCGTAAAGTTTTAAATTCGCAGCATTTTCAATGCCTAATTCTACCGCAATAGTTCGTAAATCTTCTTTCTTTCCTTTTGCGAGAAAAGCCATCTCAATTTCTTGTGAAATACAAACAGTCAAATAAGCAAATTCGCAGTTCCGTTTCAGATTATGTCACAAACGTCAGCTCGTAATCCTGTCGGGTGCGACAGTGTAGTGTCTGTTCTGTAGAATAAAGCTCAACTCGAACAAACACAAACATTTATTTAAAAATTAACATTAATAGTATTGTATATTAAAATTATAATTAATAGACATGTAATTATGGCCCTACACGGCCAACAGAGCAAACACCCAAGGAGCGCCAGCTTAGCCTCCTCGTTCGCTGGTCCAAGGCAATCTCTCTCAGCCGGAGCGGACCCCTCCTCTCTCCTAATGACTACAGCGCCATCATATGAAGAGAATGAGGAGTATCCTAACACTATACTCATAATATATTTGTAATTAGTAAATTACATAGGCACAGAAATATTGAAAATGTATTTTTGTAAAAGTATGGAAGACTTAAAACATAAGAATACATAAATCTCAATAATATAATTGTTATAAAAGGACTCATGTTGTGAATTATATTATATGGACTTATTTATTCAGCAAAATAATGATTGATAAATGAAACTATTTTATTTTCCTTCAAGAGAAAAATACTTCACATATTAAATCTAATTACTTGAAACTATTGAAAATATATATTAATTGTTTACATCTTATATAATTTTGGGATAAGTTTATCTTTTTTACAAATTAACTTTTATATATATGTATATATATATACATACATATATATATATATATATATATATATATATATATATATATATATATATATATATATATATATATATATATATATATATATATATATATATATTTCAAATTCATTGATATAAGAATTTATTTACTTTAATATTATTTCTTTACTAAAATTTAGCGATGTTTTTTAATTATTTCTTAAAAATAGGAACTTTTGTTAGATAATAAATGACATAAGCTGCATTTTTTATTTTGAAAAGATTATTCAGAAGTATCAAATTGTCATTCTGCATTTCCTTGGAAGAAAGTCCAAAAGAATGGAAAGTCTAAGAGACAGATGAGGAGATTGGCTCTCTTGTGTGCAAAAACCACACTTAGAGTGTTTAATAAACCAAAATAGATGCGTAATCATAGATCAGAAATTCTACAGTAATCTCAAATAATTTAATGCCCAACCTGAGAGAGTCCAATGGTTAATGCTCTTAAGTTTAGCAGTTAACGGGTTTGAAATTTCCTTCAGATATGGGTGATTATAGTGATTCAGAATCCACTATAAACTGAAGATCTCGGTCTATCAAATAGTCATGTGAAACATTGACCGTAAAAAAGTAAACAAACGAAACCCACTATCGATGTATGACTAAGAATGAACAATTTAGCCTCAAAAAAGCTATCAAGATCCTGGGACTCATTAATTAAAGAGGAATAAAACAATCCAAATTATTATTATTGCATAGTGCATATTTGCGTATTACGTAGTTTATATATTACATAATGTTATATTATTGCATAAGCGCGGAAGCAAAACTGCGGTTGATTGATTTACCCTCAAATTATTAGATATATTGTTGGTTCGACTGCCAGATGAATCCTGCTTTCTTACTAAAATTTTAAACTAACATAACAGTATGTTAGTTTTGATAGCATTGTTACCCCTGTGAAATCAAATTACAACAGGATAAATTATGGAAAGATTTCTAATTTCTTCAACGATTACTCCTTAACACAGATGAAAAAACATTCGAGTTCAAGAAACAAATAGAGACTTTTGGTGTCATTGATTGATTTTGCTTCCCATGAAATCCATGCTCGCGATGAATATGTCCATTTCACTGATCATAAGCAAGAATTTCTACTTCAAGCGCAGAAAGATCAAATCTTCCGCTACATTAACATGAAAACTTTATTAATTTCTTAAAAATGTCAATATTCATGAACTTAGAGATCCCAATAAAACGTGAATCAAAATAACCTGCTTGTTTCTCTTACTTTCCATGATGATAACTTTTTCTTCATTATTTACTATTTTTATGCCAAAACTGATCCGAGAACTTTTGCAACTTGGACATTTGCTTCATCGACTGTCAGTGCTACATCAGTTTTAACATCGTTTTAACTAGACATTATGCCAGTCAAAGACACTAATGGCGTGTTTATGAGCCGAGCTGGCAGCCGAATGGTTAGCGTTCTTGCCTTCGGTTCAACAGTTTGTGGATTCGAATCCCATCTAGGGCATGGTTGTTTGTAGTGGTTCTGAATCCTTTTTAAGCCGTAGGTCCCGGTCTAATTAGCCCTCGTGTGCAAAAAATGACAACGTTGAACGACAAACCAACCAACCGACGTGTTTATGGTACCATCTATCACTCTTTCAATAGTAAAATCACTTCTCAGGACGAACACTTCAATACCATTGATTACACATAAATTTTATGAAGTAAATAAGGCTCTCTGCATAAGAAAAAATACTGCAATGATCGTACAAAAACTTAAATCGCTCACCTGAATCACAATACCTTGGCATGAGAATATCTTCCTCCTCTTATTAATTTTTAAATATTATATTTAAGACTTTATAGAAAACTTGATTTCATAAACGTTCCTTAAAGAATGAGATGTTTTAACTGAGTAAAATATATAAAACAATTGAAGCCGATTTTTCTTATTCTATATTTTCTTTTTAGTACAACGTTGCATCCACCTTTCTAATCATAGAGGAATGGATTCCTGAATGCTAATTCTTTGGTAAATGCATTAAACTCGTCATGTCAAAATTCTGTCTTCAAAAATTGTTCATAGAAACAAATTTTCTTTAAATTTTGATATGCCTTGATTGAGAATTAATTTTAAAGTTGATTGGCTTTTGATACATTCAATTATGATTATTTTGATAAAATTTGGTTTCATTTTCATGAAATAGTTCTTCAAACTGGCTAACTATATGACATGTAAGATTGAAATTAATAAAATTTCCATTTTTAATAAGACTGATTTTAACCAAAAGGAAGTTCAAACACGTATATACATTAATTCATTTATTTATTTAATTGAAAAAACTATATTAAAAAGTATAATTACCTTAATTAATAATCAATGTAATTAAAATGTTTTGATTGAAACGAAAGACTTTGGTATGATTTAAACAGTAGGAAATTAATTTTTCTGAATGGAAGCTTCGAAATTGACAAAAGTTATTTCCATTAGAACCACAACCAGACGCAAACAATAATTTAAGGGAAAAAATGAAACAGCATATAGACAAAAATTTAGAATTGTTAAATTGAGAGTACTGGGACAGTATACTTTTCTCTTTTACATGAAGACAGTAAATAGGAAAAATCAGATCCACATTTTTTCAGTGAAAGTGAAACTGGAAATATCATAGTGTTTCAAATTTAGCTGAACTAGCTTGTAAATGTAAATAATTATCTGTTAACATATATTTTGGTCACATACATAACGCCATGCACTTTTTTTTTTATCTTAAATAGAAATTTGAAAAATAAAATATCTAGGTAAAATACATAAATTAATTAGATTAAATACCAGCTGAAAAATTTTAACTGATTTTAATTATAACGAGCTATAAATTTTTATGTTTTTTTCCTAATTTCATGTGTTATTACATATTTTTAGTGACAGATATGCTTCCTAACAAATATTTATTTTAAATAAAAATCGATCTAAATTATATTAACGAGGAAAACACTAAGCAAATTGAATATGTTTTAATGAAGCTGAACAGGGAACAATACTTTCATTCAATACAAGTTTTCATAAATTTAAAAAAAAAATACTTTCTTATAATATTAATGAAAATTAAATTACATATATAAAATGTTAATCTGTATGAAAATAATTAATATTCTAAATAATTTATCACATTCTTTTTTCATTTATCTATGTAAAACTTTTTTTAAACTTTGAATAATTGAAAAAAAAACGAAGAAATATGACTAATTATGTTCATAAAATAATTTAAAAATAATATAAAATTAAATAAGAAAACGAAAGGAAAAATTACATCATCATCATAATATATGTTTTCTTGAAAACGCGAGGCAACATTATTTAAAATTCAGATAATCATAACAATTTCCACTATAGGTACATTATCAAATGTTAATTCATAACAAAAAACATTATAATTTTAAAATATGAATAATTTTAAAACATTTGCAAGTAAAAACATAATTACAAGAAAAATTAAATTATTATAAGATAGGAACAGTAAGAGCTTATGATCTTTCATTGTATTAACTGCAATTAAACACAAAAAAAGCATTTTCAAAATAACATTATCACTAAGTGTCTAAAGAATATCAATCACATTTTGTTTCTGTTATTAAAGATAGAATATATTCGGTTAGTCACATAATTAAATAAGAAAAATAACAAATACACAAATTAACAAATAAATTTATTATGATATTCCAAAAGTATTAAAAAATCTTTAATTTTATTCTTATTGCAATGCAAAAAAACATGATTAAACAAATCCTATTAGATAAATTACAAACAAACAATTAAATGTTATAGCAATATTAAAAGATTATGGTTTACCATAATCTTTTAATATTGCTATTACTCCAAAAGTATTTGGTATATATATATATATATATATATATATATATATATATATATATATATATATTTATATATATATATATATGTATAAATATATATATATATGTGTGTGTGTGTGTGTAAAGGATATGTAAGGAACTCTACCAATAAACTATAAAAGTTATCATTTTTAATGGAGAAATGTCTTGAAATATGTAAAAAATATCCATGCATACAGGAAATGTAGATTAATTTGTGAAAAAAATCCTATGCCAACAATAGAAATTTTTTTCGAATAAAATAAATTCATATAATTGGCTCTTCAACTAACTCTGAATTACATTTATGAAGTCTGTTTCTTGGTAGAGAGAAAGAGATTCACATCATAATTATTTACGCTCTATTTAAATTCTTATCATTTGCACCTCCACATACATTAAATATAATTATTGGACGGAAAGTAAGATAGACAGAATAAAGCTATAATATAGTTTCCTTTTCCCGTGATTTACTTTGATGACATGTACATTAACTTTGTGAATAAATGACTCACACACACACTACGTTTAATTAAATAGAGTGGCTTTGCTTAAGTATTGTAAATTTTTCTTTATTCTATTAACTATTAAGTCAATTAGTCTGGGAACATACTTGTTCAAGTCTGTTATAACACAATAATTATACGTTTGCCTTTGATTTTATCTGTAAGGAGGATTTGATTTTTATATGCTGGTATTTAAATTTAGAAACAATGTAAAGGAAGAGAAATAGTTTTAATTACACTTATGTCCATAAATTAAGGCTAATTCAGAATCACATAGAAATTGAACAATAAAATGAAAATTTCACATTGTAGAATTATGACACACATCTTGAAGAATAATATGCAAATTACAAGAAACCACCAGATGACACCTATATTACGTTATACTGACGAGGGCTATATAAGGAATGGTTGCAAAGAAGTAAAATTGTTCCCAAAAATTTTAAAAGCCTTTCAGTGCAATAATCGCATAATTGTAGACCAAAGGAAGTATTTGGATGTCTTACGTAATAGAAATTTTGGCTGTATGGAATGTGGACGTATCCAGCTGAAAGTATTCTAGGAGCTTGGAATTGCATTGAGTGTCATCACCATACTTTGACAACGGTTCCAAGATGATGGTATTACGTCAGTAGACGTTACAGCACTGGCCACCCCCTGATTACAACGCCGAATGAGGACCGGTATTTGCAGTTACTGCCAAATGAAGCAAACGAAGAACAATATCAGAGCTGTCTCGTCAACTCCCTTCAGCTACCGGTAAGATAGTTTCAAGGCAGACCGTGTACAGACGCTGAGGTCACATTTCTCTATATGCACGTAGCCCTATCAGATGTGTTCCACTTACCATAACTCACTGTCACCTATGGTTAGCCTGGAGTGGGAAATATGCATTGTGTACGCTGCAACAGTGACCTTGTGTGATGTTTTCCTAAGAGTCCATGTTTAGCTTTCAGTCTGATTCTCACCGCACTCTCAAACGGATATGGCTGCGTACCCATTATAACCAAATGAACACCATCGAAAGGCACATTTACGGTGGTGCAAGATCGCTCGTTTGGGGAGGAATTTTCTGCGTTCCAGAACCAACATGTATGTTCAAAATTTAACCATGACAGGTTATGACAGACTGGCTGCAGAATTTATGTTTATGGATGACAACGCCCATCCTCACCATGCAAACATTGTAGAAGGAAGTCTTCAATCAGAGGATGTCACCCATACAGACTGTCCAGCATATTTTCGGGCATTGAATCCAAAAGACCATTTGTGGAACATGCTTGCTCTTAGAATTGAAGCCCGTCAACCGCCTCCCACATGTCTACCGGAAATTCGGAGAGCATTGCTTGATGAATGGTGTAATATTCCCCAAGATCTGTTAGACAATTTTATACTCAGACTGTCTAGGCATTGTACGGCCTGTATTTCATAGTCTGGGGGGCAGGCTATGTTTTACCCCTCTTACCAATCATGTTATATTGACTTTTGTAAAGAGGTTCTTTTTTGAAATTTGCTCCAGGGAGTAAAAACGCAATTTTTATTTATGATGTCAAACATATAGCACATTTTCTGTTTTTTACCTTTTGTTTAATAAACAGACGTTACTAATTAGTCAAATTTGTGTAGCTTCTGGCTCTTTCTTTATCTGAATTTGCATTATCCTTAAGTTATAGAACCAAGTGTAAATGCGATTTTTTAAAGTCAAATTAGTTCATAAAGTCAGGCTCATTTCTTATTCACGTTATTATGAAGAAAAAAATTAACGAAAATATGAAAACATATAACTATATTCAATTTAAAGATATTTACCAAAAATTCTTTTCGTATTTTTCCTGCACTTTATATTATTTAATATTTGTTCTTTTAATGGTGTTCATCGTTTTAGAATTTGTCAACGCAACTTTGAAATCTGAACATTTTTAAAGTGTTGCATTTAGAAACACTTCTAACTTTTCCTTCAAATAATTATGTTTTAAACCAGAACATGTTTCTTTATAATCAATTGATTATAGAATTTAATTGTTTTAATTGGATCGTTAATTTTACTTATTTAATTTGAAACTTTGATTAAGTTACTTAATTTCAAACATTAGTATTTTTGAGTGTATCAATATTTTAAAGTAAAAAACAACGTTATGCATAAAATCCAAACACATGGTTAATAAATATTTATGTATATATATATAATTTATTTAATAATTGTAAATTTATATAAAATATTTTAATTAATTTTATGATATTTCAATTCATTTAAATACTAAATAAATGCATTAAATACCAAAATTTTTCCTGAATATATTTATTTTTCTCTCTAAATTATTAATGCAACTCACTGAAACTAATATAACTATGTAAAATTATTTTAATAAACGAAATTTTGATCAATTATTGCATTCATCCTTTAGGAAAGATATTGAAAAACAGAAACGAACATTAACAAAAATGTATAAGCAATTCTAGTTTTAAGACAAGAATGTTTTAAAAAATGTACTTATAGTTACATTTTTGATTTTCTGTGTCTAAAAGTAGTAAAATATAAAAAAAATCTAACTATCACATTTCAATTATTCTAAAAAACATGCATAGTTTTAATTTACAGATACAAGAAAGATAATGCAATGCAACACAAAGACCTGAAAAAAAAGGAAATTTGTTTTTCGTATAGTCTGTCATCAGGTTTCTGAAAATAAATCCCGGTAATAATATTTGCTTGTTGCATTGTTTAAAAAACTATCATCATATTGGTAACTTTTAAAAGTATAATGTTAAAAAATTAAAATGTCTTAAATTTTTCAAAACAAATACAATATAGATAACATTAAAGTGAATAATGTGAATAACTAATTTTTATAAATATTTTTACAAAGATATTTTAACATTTGCTTAAATATATATTTAATTTAGTATCCTAAACAAAATGCATCATTGAGACACGGTATGAATTTCCTATCTATAACAGACTTTTATATGAAGTCTTAGATTATATAACAAAAATATTTTAAATCAAGTCTTGATATCAAATGGTGTGATTACTTTTTATTAATATGATGTAATACGATACATTTTGATTACTATAGGCATTAGTGTAATCTTTGTCAAGTATTGCCTTGATTATTATCTATCAATTTTTGATGAATGGGAAAAATACCGAATCGTAGATTTTAAAATCTTTCAATGGATCCAAATAAGAGATCGAAGAATAAGAAATGAAAAGTATTTGAAAGACATTAAAAACAGAAAATATCTTGAATAAAAGTTAAGTTATATATAATTCAGGAATATCAATGTAGAATATGTAACGGAAATTAAAAATGTATTTTTTTAATATTTTTACGCAATAAAAATTTATAGAGAGGTATAGAAAACAATAAAGAATTTAAATATTGTGAAACTCATTGATTTCATTAATTATATTACAAATTTTAAGTTCCGTACATCTTTTAAAATAAAAAGACAAGAATAATTTCTCAATTTTTTGCCTGTTAACAGGTGTAGTAAAAAGAAACGAGTAGGATTGAAACTTCTTGATATTACGCAGAAAAGTATGCATATTTTTTAATTTATCTCTGCTTAAAAAATTTTTAATAGTTATTTGCTTTTTTGCACTGATCAATTTCACACACAATTATTGATATCATAAGAACATTCCTTTGTAATCCTGGTATACAATCTTCGTAATTTCTAATTGTTAAACGAATGCACTTATATATGAATCCAGAAGGAAATGTTGATTGTAAATTGATCTGTTTCTCGAACATTTTGATGATATTTTTCCTACCAAACATACATTGATATTACAGTAATTTTTACTTATCTTTCCCTTTTTTTTATCTTTCCCACTGTAGAGTGTCTTTTACTATAAATATTTATATCAAATAAGAGAAGTCTACCTACAAAATGGCTACTTAACAAGCTTAAAAATAGGAATAAAATAATAATTCCTATTTTTAAGCTTGTTAATTAATTTTACATTTTAAATAAAAATAAATTAAGTTAGGTTAGAAATATCCTTTTTTTATATAATTCAGACTGCAAAATACAAGTTCAATATTCCACTAAGTTCAATAATACAAATTTATTAGTAAAACACAATTTTAACCCAAACAGAAGGATCTAAAATCTTTTGCAATTTTTCAAACTGTATAAAAATTTTCTGACTTTGATTTTATTTTCTTCAAAAACTTTTTTGAATAATCAATTTAGTAGATTTTTAAATTATCATTTCTTTGTAAAAAAAATATATAATTTCAGAATACCATTGAAAAGACTTAATATTTTTGACAGCTGTAAACATTTTACAGAAATATATCTATAACAATGTGCAAATTAAAATGTTTGCTCCTACAAATATATTTTTATAAAAATTAAATTATAATTAAATAAAAAGCTTAAAAATATTTTTTTTATTTTTAATGTCTTAATCGAATATTTCACACCAATTCCCTGTTTCATGAACATAAATTTAATAGGAAACTTTGTCATCATAAAAATAAGTACGCATCTTATTGCTTTATAAACATAGTTGTTAAACATTGTTTAGTTTAGTTTTCTTATATGCACCAAAATAACTAAGACTTCATTTAATTCGTCAGTAAAGAGTGATAAGGCAGAAAGCGAGCTTTTCCTAATTTGCAAATTAGTTTGAATTAACATGTGCTTTTACGTTATATTTTGATTTTTTCACACATACACGTTCTTACTTTTTGTTTATTTGTTTCTATAATGAATTCGAAAACAATTTGAAAATTTATATGATTATAATAAGTACTTTGCAATTAGTCAAGTGCTATTAGTACCATATAAAATTATTTATAGGTCAATGTAGACTCAAATTATTAATCAATAACTCACAAATGCAATTCTTGTTTCAAAATAATAAAATATTTCAACGCAAAACAATAAAAAAAAGATATCATAGAAAATGAAAGGAACGTAAATGTACTTATGGAGTCTAATAAAAATGGAGCTGCATGATCAAATTACATATACGTTTTCTTAAAATAATTATTCATAAGTCTCAAGCGGTGCTCCGTATCCTTCACAACACTTTAATTCTAGATAAAAGAGTTCAGTTGTTGATTTTAAGAGCAGTGAAATCGTAACTAATACAATATTAATTTTCATATCCTATTCTTGATTTTTATTTTATAAAATTCAATTTTTTATCAAAATTCTATGTACGAAAATATAGTACAAAAATTATTAATTCCGTAGAGATATCTTTGGAAACATTTTGTTTTAAGTAAAACCAAATCTGTTTTTTCAAGAAATCAAAACAAAAAATCGGTTTAACTAGATAAGACTTTGGACAAACAATATTTGACCAAAATTCAATTGGAGTAGCTCTTCAACCATTTCTATGAGCGAAAAAAATCGTTTTGAAATATTTACCACGATATTTTAATGAAGACAAATGTTTGGGTGTGCAATAAAGACTTCGACTTAAATATTATAAAAATGTATTCCCTTTTATTCTTGAATATAAAAAAATATATCGTTTCAAATTAGCAATTTATGTGATTAATTTACTATGAGCATTTTCAAAAATCTAAAACTTGCTTGAAAATTATTATTGAATTATCATCCACAAAACAAATTAAAAATAGAATAAAATAAACTAATAATTTTAGCACATGAAAAATTATCAAAATACTATATATTGTAAATAAGAATTTAATTCAATATGAATTCATTGTTTTAACAAATAAGCATAGATAAATTCGAAGTAAATACGTTATCAATACAACAGTGTGAGATCATAAAAATGTTTTGCAGCAATAATATTTTACAAAAATATTTTCAAATAAAATAGATTTTTTAGCGCATCCAGTTTAATTTTTATTAAGAGATCAAAATTAGATTTTATTGTTTTTTAAGCGAAATATTTTTCCTCATAAGAAAATAAATATTTTATTTACTGTTGTTGAATGATATCATATAAGTATAAAATTAGAAAAGGATTAGTTATTTTTTCCTAGTAATATTGGGCGACAATTTTCTTTTCTATCACATGGAGTAAGTAAGTGAAATCTTATTATATTTTCCTCACTCATTTCAAATGTGTTCTCATATATTCTCTTTAAGTCAGGGTCTTGAGTACCCATTATTAAAGTCCTAAAAGAAGTGGTATTTAGAGAACATTTAGTGATAAATATTCAGATAATTCTGGCTTACCTAAAAAGTTGTATACTTTGATTTTCTGTTACCTTCTGTATTAGGATTATTCTCTTCATAATATAGCAATAGTCGGCCAGCGTATTGGGATACAACCTGTCTTTGTACCTGTTTGATATGGTAGCAATTCTGCTGATGAAATCGCTCATCATGTTCGTCGAGGGCAGCTTCAAGATTTTCAGGAAAAATGTCAAAGTGAATATCCCAGAAGTAAATTTTTACGGACATGTTAAAGAGCATTCATTTGAATGAAGCCATTATGTCACTCACTATTTCCTTACAATTTCCTTCTTTATAATTGCCAAGAAATCCATAAAAACTATTTTTGAATGATTTTACAAGGGCATTTTATGATGGTTTCAACAGTTAGACAAAATGTTCATTGTGTGACATTAATGATCTTACTTACCCTTTTATAAATATCCCATACTTCAATTTTGCATCACATAATTTAGGAAATTTAAAATTTAGATAAAGACAGAAGAACTAATGTCCATAATTTTTAGACATTTTTTCTTGACCAGATCTATATATAAGAAGCTAGAATACATATCCTAGGGAACCACTCAGGAAGCGTTTGAACATTTTTATGTCCTGGAATATTAATTATTGTTTAGGCCATTTTTTTTTTTTTTTTTTTTTTTTTTTTTGTAATTAAATTCCATATTTTTAATGTCCCATTCACAAAAACAAACAATAAAATTTTGTGTATCCAAGTTGCAAACCTAAGAATAATGTTGTTAGTGTTAAGTCACTGCATATATTCCGGTTATATTTAGTGTACTGAATTTTTCATAGCAACAATCATATATTTTCCTTTTTATTTCATATCTCAAGAGTATGCAAGTATTATTAAATATAATTTATTTCCAATACACACTATTACATTCTTCAAAATTACTTTCGTTGTGTTTATGAATAACTGCTACTCTTGTGATTGGTGTTGATATCCAACAACTTTCATTATAGAGCAATCATTATTAAAGAAACTGAATTGCCTATCTTAACAAAATAGTATTTAAAACCACTATGTCAATTATGATAATAGCAAATCTGTAGGTTTTCTTAAAGTAAACTCTAATTTCTGTGGATGGAAATTTGAAGCTTCTCCTACTGTATATAAGAAATGGTATGTCCAAAATATTTATAAATGCATTATTGCTATATAAAACAACTAATAGAAATTTTAAAGTAATAATAAGAAACAGAAATGTCTCATAAAATTTAAATTACTTTTGCAGAATGCAGGACATATATTACCCAAGTATAATGTAATGAACACTTTTAAAATCCATTTGTAAAGCTGAACGATTAATGCTAGAAGATTTTGGGTTTGCCCTAAAAGTTTTGTTCAATCTTCAGCATGAATATTTTCATGGTTTTCTATTCAATTAATGTTTTAATAATGTTAATAAAATGAATAATGTTAATAAAATGAAATGTTTTTTCACTTCCTTAACCATTCGGAAACTTCTTATCATAATTAATCTACAAACACAACAAATCTCGGTTAATGCTTTTTGTTTAAAAATGTGTAGATAAATATTGAAATATCTATGTTAATAATTAAATATGCATTTTAAACAGCCAACGTGAACTGATATTTCATTGCTACAGTAAGAAATTTTATTTTACATTTTTAAACTATGCTCTTATGATAAAATTTAATTAACACTAAGCATAATTTCATTGATCTTTTTTAAAGCTGAATTTTTAAAAAAGCTATTAAGAAAATAAATTCAAAGGCTTGAAGTTTCAGTTTCAATCTCAATCACTTTTCAGAGATTCATTTTAGGCTTACGTTTTCTGCACGTACTTTTATCAGGATGAAAACGTTTCAGCTTTTGGGACTTCTTTTGTGATGCGTCAATGTCATATTTTAACAGCAAAATGTTTTCTGGGAAAAATAGTATTTAGAATTTATTAAAAGTCCTTACAGCAATCTCACAGCTTTTTGCAAAAAGTTTATTTATTATTAGTTTTATTATTCGTATAATCAAAATCATAGCAAAATATCTGCATACTTTGTTGGTCAAAACTAAGTAGAAAACATTTGTAACATTTTAGAGGTGATAATCTTTTATAATTTTTTCTATTAACTAATTGAAAAAATCTAGATTTAAAAGGTGCATGATTACTTTCCAAATATCCGTTGCCACACTGATCAAATCTGAGGTAAGGAACTCATTCGAATGTTGCTGGAATTTTCCTTTCTTAGATTAAACATCAAATAAAACGTTAGCATTATTAATCGGTCGATTTTGAATTTCAATTTAGATAACATTTTTAATGTTATACTGTTGGATTTAATTCATTGCATACATTTCGATACAAAATTGTATTTCACCCAAACAATAGTATTTTGCTCTTGCATTTACAAATGTTTTACATGCTTTTGGAATAAAATTCGTTTCAATACGTATATTTAATCCACATTATTAATTTCTTTAGAAAATAGGATAAATTTCTTTAAGCAAGCTAAATGTTTTGCAATTAGTTGCCATTACTTCAATGCAACCCCTAAATATCTATCCAAACTTAAAATCATTTGATTTTTGTTTAAGTTTAAATATGATTAAATCATTTTAATGTATACAAAAAAATTACTATTATACATTATCTTGTGAACCATAATCAAATAATATGTATATAAGACAAATAATTTGTATAATTTTTATGTAACACTGAACAAATAAAAGTCTTATTACAGTAGTACAAAGGCCTGTTTATTTTACACAACGAGATGTTCTACAATCTACTTTCTAGTCATGTAAAATGTAACATTTTGATTGCAATAAAAATCAACATTAACTGAAATTTTTTTCAGATTTCTATGAAGTGGAAAAAATTTACCATTTTCATGTAATATTATTTTAGTTATTTTAAATTTAATTAATAATTTTTGCTTTAATACCCAGTAATGAAGAAAATATTTTGTCATCAAATGCTTAGCAAAGAAATAAAAATTGATAAATATTAACCGACTCAGTGGCTCAGAAAATTTCAAGAATCTGTGAAAAATGTTCTCTCTTTAAAACCAGATGCACTACTATTTCGTTCCACAGCCACTTTCCTAAACTCTACAAAAATCGTCGACTGTTTCCCATTCTCATTGGGAATATTTCCTACCCCCTGAAAACTGTCACATCACTCAATTTAGAGGGAGGGGATGTCACTTATCACTAACTACCCTATCTAGGGTTGTATGTATTTGTCAGAAAGAATTGTACATCCCAATAAAAATGGTTAAAACGAAAACGTATATCTTATCTTTGAATAAAACTTAAAAATGCAAAAATTATTAATAAATAACTGTTTTTTGTGTAATTGAAAATGATTGAAGATATTCCTCAGTGTTTTTAGGTTGACTTGGTAAATAAAATGAATTTCAAAGAAAAACGTTATCAACAAACTATAATGTTTTAGATTACTTACGCAGTTTAATTAAGAAAGTTGCTTGTCACATTTTCTTGTATATTTATTATTTTCTATATAATGAAAATTTCTCTATTTGAATGAGACACAGAAGCTTTTCAAATTTTTATTACAGTAAGATAAAATAATGTCAGTAAAATACATTTTCTCGCATTATATTTTTCTTAACACAAACACATTTTTACTTTATATGAATACATCTATGTAGTAATTAGTGTGGTGTTTATATGAAAATAAAAGCTTAATTATTTTTAAATTTTTATAATGTTATTTTCAAAAACATTAATTAAAGCTTTTTAATTTATTCATCTATAAATGTTTTGAATTTAAACAATTAAACATAACATTAGAAAATTTCCATAACATTGTGAATAAATGTGTGTAATATTCTTGGTTTATACTATATTTGAAAAATTACTTTCACTTTATATTTAAATATTTGGAAAAGTATTTTAGCCCAAAAAATTAAATATTTACAAAAAAAATGGATTAATTTTCATTTCTGTATTATTGTATATGAAAATAAAACTATTTAATGCAACATACATGTAGATAAACTTGCATTAACATTGTTTTGTATAAGAAATTTTAACACATTATATTTGCTAATTGTGTACTTTCTTAATTATGATATTTCTTATATATTTACATTCTAAAACAATATTGTAAAATAATTTATTACTTTTACAATTTCTTTTTCCTTCATATTAAAAAAAACATTATTGAGATATTTTTAACAAGATATTTATTAAAATAAATTTGTATTTTAATCGAAAAGAATTCCAAATAGTGGACGAAAAATAAATTGCCTAAGACACATTATTTGTTATAAGTATTCAATATACTTATTGTCATTAACTCAAAATAATATTTTATTATTATGAAGCAATCTGGTGAAGTAGAAAATGAATTTGAAACTCAAAAGAACTTAAATTAAATTTTTTCAATATATGTGACAACCTTTTTTTAATAAAGCTTTTCCTAAGCACCTCTTTCTTTTTCCTAAGCACTTTAAATTATTTGAGAGAGGAAGAGAGAGATTACTGTGTTCCGTCCTTATTAAATATTTACTTTCATCTGGAAATACATTTTTCTCAATTCTTGGAGTTAAGCACTTTGATAGACCGCATAATAGTGATTTGAAATGTATATACTGCTATTTAGTAATTTATACTAATAAAAGAGTTGGTGTGTTGCCTATAAGCTCAGAGGATATGTAACATGAAGGCGAACAACTGATATCATTAAATGATAAAAAAAAGTTAGCAATGTACTTCAAGCAACGTTATGAAGTCTCATTTATTCCATTTTAAAAGTTACAGAAGTAGAAACTTTATACTTATTTAATGCAAGTAAATAAATATTTTTCAAACCCTTTCAATATTATAATACTTTCAGCACACATAGCAAGGCTGATTTTGATTATACGTTTCTATAATTCGACAGTCTAAATGAATTAGAAACATATTAAAATTATTAATTTACTTAATTTTTTAGCAGAACTATAATTATATATTACTTATGCTCTTTTTTTCATATATATATTTTTTATTTAAAAGCGTTAAAACCCAAATTTTTTTGCTAAATTAATTTTATCTACTCGTAACTGAACAACCTTAGATAAAATATCATTTGCAACAACACATGAAAATTAACTTCATTTGTCAATCTGAATTGAAATATATATCAGTGCATCTACTAATAAAAAGCTTAAGCTGTTACATTTATTTTATTTCGATATAAATTGAATATTTGGTTTCACAAGTGCATTACTCAAGTTATTTTTTAATATTAATCTAGAGTTTATGAACTGAACTTTATGTATAATTATAAATAAAAACAAAACAATCTTTACAACTTAATTTGGCAAAATTACTGCACGAAAGAAACTTATAAAAATACAACGAGTTTCTATTGACTTATATTTAATTTTACATAATATAATATATTATAAAATGCTAAGAGGCTATTATTACTCCATTATAAAAATATTTTTACGAAAAGTTCTTGCATAGGTAATATTTTATTGTATCACAAATTGCAAAACCTTTATATAATTATCATATATCTCTACAATATAAAGTTTTCTAATTAAAGAGACTTTATAATTGAGAATTATTAAGATTCTTTGCAAATTCTTCTATTTTAATTGATAAGACTTATTTTATTGTCATTCATAAGAAATATTCCAGTTTTATTTTTTATAAACAAAATTAATCTTTTCTTTAAATAGGTAACTATATACAATATAATTTTAAAATCTTTTTTATGCTTTGTTTTTAGGATTTGATTCATTAGGTTTTAGATTTGAATTTTTAAATTTCAAAATCTGGAAAGAGTTTATTGATTTACTTATGATTTTTATTGATCTAAATTTCCAAAAACACTTTTGAATTTAATGTGCTCTGTTTTGTAAGTTCTTAGTTATTATAAAAGTAGAACATAATCATCAATTTGTGGCAATGAATCATGGCGAGAAAGCAATTTCTCATCTGAAAGTTTTATTTACATGAGTAAACATCATCCGCTTTCATTCTTTTCCTGACTAACAGGAAACATGATTAAATCGTAAAGAAAATATGTCACTAGATGTTAAAAGAGGAACTTAATCTTTATTTTCACTAGCCATTCTTTCATAAATATCAAAATATATTGTCTATAGATCTAAAAATCATTCACGATAATGAAACTTTGCTAGGAATAACGTAATTTTGAAGGAGAGGGTAGGAATGCAACAAGGTGAGAAAAAGCAGTTTCTCATATGTCTACTTCAACTAGAGTAATCAGAAAATCCCCTTTCATTCCATCTGTAACTAAATGGAAACATCTTTAACCACACAGGAAGCCACATATGCAATGAATTATCTTCATTTAAACGAAGTCTTGACGTATATACATGGGCTATATCGGAAGCTGTTTGAAACAGTACTGTTAATAGTCAAATACTTGTAAAAATTGTAGAGAAAATAAATTTAATACCTCATCCTATTCAGCTATCTGTGATAATAAACTCCGCAAGATTTTAAGAAAATGAAATTAAGTGAAAAATGTTTGAATACTATAGGAGCTATTTATAACTACTGCTGCATAACAAAATTATAGTAGTATCAATACGATAGAAACAAAATGATACAAAATTAATTTTACATATCAAATCATAAAAGATTACAGGAATCCTATAAAAATTTTCAACTTTATAAATATTTTATTTTTTTTTATATAAGTAAGGTAGAATTTTAAATAGAAAATTTCCATAGAGCAATTTATTTTAAATTTTAGAAAATCTGAAAATAGAAAATTTCAAAAATTGCGTTAAACGAATTAATGACTTAACAGATAAATACCTAAATCCGAAGTTAAGTCTGAAAATTTGAATTTAATCGTATAGTTCCTTTTTTAAAAATTATCTCAAATGTTTTCAAAATTCAAATGAATTTTTACGTATAAAAAAACGCAAGTATTTTTTTCTATATTGTAAGGTCGTTAAAATGGGAGCCAGCGTACAAAAAAATTTTTATATAAAATGTGCTAAAACAGTATTATGCTTTCAATATAATGAATATCACAAAGTTATATATCAAGAATAAAAATAGAAAAATATTATCAAAATTGAAATAGCAATCATTATTTAAATTGACAGAGGATATATTCTTAAGACTTGAAAAGCTCATCAGCAAAAATTTTTATAAGCATTTATTTTTCTATTCTTAATATTTATCTATTACTAGTTAAGAAAAAAAAATTAATGATTTAGATTATCACAAATTTACTTAAAGCGAAAAAGTTATGTTTGGTATCGAAAGATTACTTTTTATTTATTTATTTATTTTATAAATTCAGAGCACGCCTTTAATTCTAAATTGATCAATTTTATGAACGTTAATGAATATTCAATAATAAAACTTTTTTTATAATTATATTTTTCATCATATAACTAATGTATTAAGAGTTTGCCCTGAATTTGTTAACTTTCTTTAAAATGGCTTATTTTTACTCAAATAAATAACACCATATTCCTATAAAAAAGATTAGCTAGAAATTTAAATATTGTATGAATATTATATTTTATAATAAACAATGATTATTTTTCGAGCTCAAATTCATATGAATTTTAAAAAAATAAATAATTTTTTCATAATTTGAACAGCTAATTAATTTATTGCTAAGTCAATTTCTCATTTTGAACTTCATCTTATTTCTGTAATCAATTTTGTCCCTTTAATATAATTAATCATACTTATGTCATCTATATCTTGTTATCGTTATTTCAGATTGTAACAACACAACTAAATTTAAACATTCTATGATTTCTATAATCATGTAACTTTAGCATACTATTTCATTCAGATTTTTCCAAGTGAATGTTCTTTGTTTTCAGAACTTTAATTTTTTAAAAAAGAAGTTTATTTATAAAATATATAATGCATTTATTATATCTTTAAATTTAAATAACACCATAAATTGTATATGGAATATACCATTTTATATTTCAAAGATAAACCAGAAATATTAATTTTTAATTCAAGTAAGAAGTGTAAAGTAAATATAAAACCACATTTTACTACAAGAAATTCTCTGGTTAAGGTTATTATATTTAAAAATGTCTTTTATACCTAATATGGAACGCATTAAAAGATAATTATTTGTAAAACTAACGTATTAATAATTTGCTTATTTTAAGAATAAATTTGGTAATAAAATAATTATTTTCTCTTGGTTAAAAATTTAATTGCTTAGATTGTAGCATTAATATGATTTCGATTCACTAATACACTATTTCGATAGGATCATTCCATTTCACCCATCTTCTAAAATAAAAGAGCTAAAAATATTTTCTGCATTAAAAAGCTTAGCTCATCTTTAAATATTAAATTTCATTATTTTGCTTCTGAACAGTTTACTGTTTAAAAATTTGATTATATATTGCTCATAAATCTATTTTGTTTTAAATCTGCAATAAATTTCTAGTAAGGAATTTTGTTTTATTAAATATTATCTTTCCGTCCTGTAGAAAAATTATTACATGTATGCAAATAAAAAATATATAGAATAAAATGATTTTCACAGCAGAACAAAGCTAATATCAGAAATATTGTAGCTTATTTTTTAATCTAGAAAATTTCTAATATAGTATAATTTTTAAGAAATTGTATCTTTTTAATATTGATATATTAATATATATATTTAATATTAATAATTTCCAATTACGAAATTTATTTGTTTATTTAAGTCATAACTAGTCCATAAAAAATGCCGTCAAAAACAATAAAAACTGAATTAAATTAACTAATATTTAAGAAATAATTAGTATAAGCAGGAAAATTATTAAAATTTAACTTAGAAAAGAAGGCAAGCTCGTTACTATTTTAAAAGTACATATGGATTTAAAATTTTTGTGTAATAAAATCCCCTAATTCAATTAGCTTAGGAACTAAAATTAAAAATAATAATGTATAAATTTGCATTTTATTTCTAAAGGCACAAATTTATAGATTATTAAATTTTAATCTTGAATCTTGGCGAAAAAATAATCAGTATTTTAGATATTTGGCGTAAGACTCAGTCTTATTTGTAGTTTTCCAAGGAGTCTCCAAGGAGTGTGGTTTGAGTGATTAAGACCGATCAATCAAACCACCAATTAGGGAGAAAGCAAAAATAGGTGGTTTGTACTATGCGAGAATATATGTCGCGGCCGCTTTCGGTGCCTGCCGTGGCAGGCCGCTTTCGAGCAGGAAAGTTTCGACGTATCCCTGCCGTCATGAGCCTCTTTTCGACCAATTTATTGGGACGTAACAGATACTTCACGGACGCTGAGTTGGTTAATAATAGCTTATGATTCTCATTTGTAAAAGAAACTAATTATGTTCTTGCTTTAAACCTGTTTATTCTGTAAAAACTGCATTTTGTTAGTAATTTCACCAATAAATTTTATTTTAAATGTTAAATTCAAAATTATAATAATTCTCAAAGTTTTAAGCAGCAAATAATAAAATGTTGGGGTAATAACTGAAATCCAAATTTAATACACTATTTTGAAATATGACATAAAATAAAGTAAAAATACTGAACACTTCATTTTTGACAAATAAATTGCATATATGAATCAAGGGGAGAAACTTAAACTTTTTTATAGTAGTACTTAAAAACTTACAGTAGTACTTAATTTAAAAGTATTCTTTAAATATTCTTTAAATATATTTCTTTGAAACTATCTTTCAAGAGTATTTAAATATTAAATTAAAAATATTATTAAAGATAATCTTAGATAATATTTCAAATTTAATATTAAAATACTCTTGAAAGATATTTTACATACAACCCCTTAACAAGGAAATTAGCCTTGCAACCTTGAGAGGAAGGTGGGTAAAATTTATAAATAACTTAATGCTAATTTTTGTTCTAAAATTTAAGCATTATATGAGTACATTTATAAAAAGTAAACAAACTTGTGTCATTTATATGTTTGAAATATAGTGAAAAGTAGTATTACATCAGTTACGTGTAAGACCATTAGTTTAAATGGATCATTAAGCGAACGACTTTTATGTTTAATCAAATTAAATCAATTAAATTAATTTTGTGCTCCTTCTTAAATATATTTTATGACATTTATCATAAAAGTCCCTTGAATTTATAAATAAGAATTTCTATTCACTGAAAAATGAATTGTAATTCATAGAAAAAAGCATCTATAAAACTTCTAAAACTTTAAAAATTGATTTTGACTTATAATGGAGCATTATTTCTTATATTAACAGTTTTATTGTGTCTTTAGCATTAAAAATTATATTACAATAGAAAACAAATACTACAGTTTTTCTCCAACTCTTTAGAAATTCTTTTCCGTTTAATAATTTTTTATACTACATTTAAATTTTCATATTGGATTGAATTATGTATTTATCTTTAAAACTTTGTTTCTTAACGCAGTTTACTGTTAGTTTAGATGAATCGTATGATCATTAATTTAACAGCCTTTTAACATTAATTTTTTTTTGCTTCATGAAATTTAAGACTCATAACAAAACTTATCGTTCCATATACAAACTTTAATTTTTGTGAATGAATTAGGACTCGCTTCATTTAATTTTTCAATTTGACAATGAGTCTGAAGCATTCAACATTACAACATTAGGAACGAAAATTTGTTAATATATACATAAAAAAATTAAAAATACGACAGTGATTATTTGAATACAATTAGGATAATTTTAACAGAATAAACGATTTGAACCTGTTAAAAATAGGGTAATTTGAATTTCTTTTCTAGTAGTACACACACAAGTACACAAACAACTCTCAATGAAACCTTGAAAATTCCCAAGTTTTTACATTATTGATGAATTTTTGAAAAGGAAATTGGAAGCTCGAACTACTATTGGTTAAAACATTGTTCTTTTCCAAGATATTATTAAAAGATTCGAAGAATAGTTCCGTTTTAAAAATATATTTTTGCTGATAAACGGGTTTGATACTTAAACTCAGATAAACAAAACTAATTATTTGAGAGCAAAAATATTACTCATTAATAATGTAATTATTTTAAATCTCAGATCAGTACTGTCTTTAAAGAATATATTTTTGCTTAGAATATTCATTTTGCAAACTTCTAGTTAATAAATCGATGTAGAATCAAAAGCATCTTTCCAGAGAAACAATTCCTCAGTTCTCAAAGAGGAAAGTGTGATTTTTATCTTTTCACATTTTAACCAAATATTAAAACATTCCTTCCATTAAATAAGTTTTGATTTAGGTTGAAAACATCAGATTCAATATAATATTTTTTTCGGAAATCTCATAAGAGAGAAATTCATAACCAATACGTGCTTCTATTTTTCTATAGTGGTTAAGGTGTAATTTTGATAGATTTACATTTTTTAAAAATAATATTTTTGACTTTATTACTTCCTGTTTTTTAAGGAAACGACATTTTTTAAGCATTAACCTGGAATAAAAAAGAATATATATCTTAACGCAAGAATCTTTTAATTTTTCTTAGTTTTATGAAATTTTATTTTTCATGTAATTTTTTCCTGTTAATATTTTCAGAAATTTTTTTAATAATTTATGTAAGACTATTATAACCTCTTTGTTGTAATTAGTGATATAAACAGAATATAGCCTGAAAGAGTTTTGTCGGCTGGAAAATTCTTTAAGATAAATCAAAATATTAAAAAAAAACCAGCTTGATATTGTTTTAAAAGAGAAAAAAATTAAAATTGATTAAAATAAATAAAAATATACAGAGAAAAAACATGATAAAGAAAATAAAGTTGATCAATTTTTAAACTGTTTTCTTGTATCTATACTATAAATTGTCCGAATAACTAACTTTCAAAGTTAGATTTGAAAATTCAGAAATTTGTACAAATTGATTAGGGGGTTCCTGTAGAATGGAAAGATTTATTCAATACAAATATTTACTGCTAAAAGAATCTTCTGGGAATTGTTTAAAGAAAGGGTTTACATTAGCAAATATTAATATTCCATTTGAAAATTAATTGTATGAGGTCATGTTTATAGAATTTTAAGATTTCATTTTTGCTTATTTACAAATGAAAAGTTTAAGATAACATTTTATTGTTAGATTTTTATGGGAAACTTCAAAAAATATTGAAATAATAGTATTGATTCTTAATATTAATGCCTTTAAATTACATGTGTAGGCATCAAAACGTGCGAAATAAAAAAATTGATTAAGCTTCAGTTTGGTTGATGTGCTAAAGTAAAACACTGAACTATTTACGATATTGCATATTGTTTATTTGTGCAAATTAAAAATAATTTTTTGGAAAGCAAATTGAACTTATTACTAAACTTTAAACTTATTGCTAAAGCATTCTTAAACCTCATTTCAAAGAAGACCTTTCACCTTATTATATCTATTCAAAAATGAGCAGAGATAATTCATGGATGAAATAGCCAGAATATTTCATGCTACATTTGCAATCTTTAAAAGAATATATTTTAGTAAACGAAAAAAAATGATTTTCAAAGGTCAAGTTTTAAGGGAAAAAACTTTTGATTAATCACGTTTTTGTGAAATATTTTTTATTATTTTTAAAGCAAATGCTATTTTACAATTTTTATTGTACAGCTTAATTCAATTATCTGAGTTTATTTTACTTTTTGAAATATTTCTATGTAAATATATATCTTAAGCCATTTATTCTCTCATAAATATATTTTACAGTTTATCAATAAAAGTGATTTGCAGTTGAACATGCTATTAATAGAATAATTGGAAAAATGTTTTAAATGTAAAAAAGATAAAAATATACTTCCGAAGTATTTTTAATTTCGTAAATCTTATTTACTTCATGAGTCAAACTATATGAGAAATAATTTGAAAATGTGCTAATAAACATTAATAACTAAATAAAAAATACCTAAAATTAAATATTTCATAATAATTTTTTCTTGCAATAAACATAGTTAATGTGGTTTATTCAGATATTTTTATTAATATAATTGTTATTTTTTTTATTTAAGACAAAATCGATTATTTATTAAAGAGATACCAAAATATTGTGAGAAAATCAAATACATTTATATTATCTTTTAAATTCACTCTTTCACATTATTTTGAAATTCTATTTCAAATTAATTAAATGATAAAAAATTGTATTAATATTTCTTTTAAATACTTGCTTATTTGAAACTATCATTATAAATAAACAAATTTTATTAGACACCAATAGGAGAAATCTTTGATTTTTTATTCTGAAACTTTGTCACATTTTTTTTAGTTGTTAAAAGAAAATCCAATTTTTCTCTAAACTTTCATAGAAATAAAAACCCAGCCATTCAAACGTGTGCACTTTTTTAATATATTTTGTCAAATTTTACGAAAATGAAAGATATGAAGATAATTGTTGTTAATATCTTTTGAAAAACATTTTACAGTTTATAGTTTAGGCATTAATGCTATTTAAGAAAATAACTTGTATAAGTTTCATAAAATATAATAAATTTTAATGAGTTATTAAAAAACATTCAGGCATAATAATAAATAATTTAATACATATAAAATCCAGACAGGTAATTTTAAAATTTAATTTAAATGCATGGGAATTAATAATTTGAGATCTATGTTCTTAAAACTTCTAACTGTAATTGCTTATTTGTTTTAATCATTTTTTAAAATTTTGGGATTCTTTAATTGCATTTGATAACATGAAGTTTCTGAAATTTAATATAAATTTATAATAATTGAAGTGATTGAGAATTTAGGACTTATTCCATTCAAAATTAATCTTCTAATGAAATAAAATTTCAATAATATTTTTATATTATTATTGAACTCTATGGAGAAAGTTACAAAAGCATTAAATCAGCATTTTAAAATAAAAATATTTACTGTCTCAACAGTTGCATTCAATTAAGTTCTTAAAGCTTACTTAATTCGAATTTGTAAAAATGTGTAGCTAAGTTTCCGATTTTCCTTAAATTTTCCAGGGAAGGTTAACAAAAATTTTACAAAATTTGTCGATAACAGATCTTTGAAAAAAAGTTGGAAGCTAATTGTTTTGTGATCAAATTAGTATTTAAAAAAAATCAGCATATCTTATATTTAATGATTCCTGCGAGATTTCAGATGTAAAGCTAGTAATACTGATGGCAAGAGAATCGTGACGAACAGTGTTTCCCTCTGAAATGCCTATGGATCTACATTTGTGCTGTTATGTTTCTTTAGTGAGTTAAATGAAATGCATGTATGTAATTTATCTCATTATGAAAATTACATTTAGTTTCAATAAATGTATAAGTAACCGCAAAATATTCATTTGAGAAATCAAGTCTCAGTTTCTGGTGGATTTTCTCCATTGAATATATTGATAAAAGTAAAAAGACTAGTGCAATTCAATATATTTATTATGCATTTTTTAAGTTCTAGGATTTGATAGAGAAAATCATTCCCAGAGTTTTTATAAATAAAATATGATTTAATAAATTTATATAACACAAAAAACTGCAACTCATTGCATTTATTCTTATAAATCTAAAAAGATGTGTGATAGAGAGTTTTTAACTATCTAACTAAAATCAGCTTCATCAACATATTTTAAACAGTTGGAAAAATAAAAATTTTATTTGAAACTGAGCAAACATTTTAAACGAAAATATAATTCAACAGATTAATTCATTTGAATGGAGTCTGGGTTACCACAAATAAAATAGCTAAAGTTTTCAAAATTTAGGAATTATGCACGAGTATAATCAAGATTTAAAAGAAATATAGAAATTTATAAAATAACGAAAAATAAAAATATGAATTTCATTAAAATATGTATTTAATTTCTACAGTAAATGATAAAAAAATCTGTGATAAAAGGATATAAGTAAAATTTGAGCTTCACAGAAACCATTGTCAGAAAATGCTACAATGTCCATACACCTGCATCAGCCCATATTTCAAGTCCCGACTTAACTGAATGGAAAAGCCGGGTTGTGCGATGAGCAGCTTAACTTTACTCCCGACATGCAACTGTAAACGGTTTTCATTCAGCAATAAAATCAAGCAATGATGTGGCAGTCTCATGAGTATAATAAAAGTAGTCTTATTTGTAGCACAGAGCATTCATTTTTAATTAAATGTTTGTTAAGTTTTTGTATTGTCATATTTTTTCTTAATGACCAAATATAGCAAGTTGTGGTAGATAGCACAGAACTATAGTGTAGATCTTCTAGTAATCTCTACGTTGCTATATGCTGATCAGCACAATAAGGATTGTAAAGCTATTGTGAAAAATTTATTGTTTTGGGTAAGTTAAATTTAAAACTTCATATGATGCAAAATTTAGTGAATTTAGATTATTGGATAAGGTTTTAGAAATAAACTGGTATCAATATAATAATGTAAAATCAAATATATTCTTACGGAGCCCGTGGTTTTTAAAGCTGAGAAGAAAATCCGTAGTTGACCGAAGATATTTGTTTCTAAACTGAAACTGTTTTCGCATCATTGTTTTAAAAATAGGTAGTTGCATTGACTAAAATATGGTACTGATAAAGTTGTCTCATATTATAATTACTTGTATATATATATTAGTCTAAAATAGGATTTAAGCAATAAATCAATTAATAGAAAATAAAATAAAATGTTTTACACATTTTTATACTGATTTAAAAAATGTTTAAGAAAGTTAGTATAATGTAAGTGAAACATAAAATTACTTCAATTACTCGATTAGAAAATGTTTTTTTTTTAAATACTAAAAAAATTTCCACTAAGAACAAGATAAAACATTGATAAAATGAAGGCAATAACTAAAGTGATAATTGAGAAAGTAAAAGTGAAAATAAAAAACAGAAGATTTCCGAAGACAGATATTTTGAAACAAGTGACATAAAAGCATGTCCTTTCTCACCAGGAGAACAGGAGTTAAGCAGGCGACAAATGGCAAGCGTAGACAAATTGGCTCTATTTTAAAACTAAAACATTCTTCCCAATTTTAAGCGGTAAAAACCATAGCAAATAATAAAATGGAGAATAGTGGAGTGACACAAAAAATCCATTATTTACATGTTTATAAATTGAAAGCATTATGTTTGGAGTAATAACAATTGTTGCGTGAGACACAAGAAAAAGTGATGTTCATATATTTTAAACTTATTTTAAATAAGTACGTGGAATGCAATACAAACTCAACTGTTCATACAGATTATTCCAGTAAAACTTAAATTTCCTACATTCTGGTAACATTCTGCTTCACCTGAATGTCCTCTGTCAAATATGGTTAAATAATTTTCGTTTAAAATACTCTATAAATACATTTTAACATGTCTTATCATGTCTTATTATGTCGATTGATGTCTGTTTTATTCTTCTCTTTATAATTTATATCCCTATTAAAAACATATGAAAATAAGGAATAAAATGAAATATGATTATAATGTAAACAAAATTTCGTGTTTTTGTAATGGGATTAAAATTGATTCAAATAATTTGCTTATAAGTAAATGTTATCCTTCTTCATTTTACACGTAATTCCCACTTACTTATGCTCTAAGGCAATATTTTGTGGAAATCTCTCTGATTTTTTACTTTAATTACTTTGATTCAATAATTTTATAGCGTTATTTTGTATTTTAGAACGTTAAAACGCATGCTATTTTTCACTTTTGTTGTTTGTGTGTCGAAAATGCACACAAAACAAAATAAAATTTATATTTCATGAAAAATGTTATACATTTAAAATTTAAATAATTCAATTATACTTGAAATTAATAAGTTTAATAAAAAGAAATATATTTTTAACTAGACTGACAGCCCTGTAAATTTAACATCCTAAAGGAAGCATGCAAATAATATGAATATTACAACATGCATTAGAATTGGTGAGATATGCAAATGATTAGAATTTCAGTGCATGCGGACATCATCCGCGTCTGTGATGAAACTTCAAAGCACTTTAAAGCTTTGAGATTTCTTTGATTTCAAGTTCAGCAATTGTGCATTTTCTAAGAGAAAAACCAATTATGTATTGCAAAAAAAAGCGATTAATTTTTTTTATCAAATATCCGAGTTTGAAAGAGAAAGGAAGGATAGTGGCCTGCCGACATTATGGGTTATTTTTCAGCGAAATTGGTAGTCGTGCTGGACGAAACCAAACGACTGTAATGTGTATATGTGATCGTTGGATGCAGGAGGATACGACTGACTGACGTGTTCAATCACATTCACCTCAGTCCACCACTTCTCATGATAATTGGCAAATTGTGCGCATGGCAGTGATGGATCTCTCATCCATATCATAAACCATACCACAGCATATTCAGTCTGTAACACATCATCCAGTGTCTATGCTCACCATTTCATGTTGTTTACAGCTGGGTGGTTTGTCTGCAAGACTTCCATTACTTCATCTAACATTAGCACAGAACCACAGCATTCTCTGTTGCCAGTGATACGATGAAAAAAGGATATGGATGGCAGAATGGAATGAAATTGTTTTTACTGGCGAGTCACGCTTCCGTCTGCAACATTATGATGGTCATATTCAAGTCTGGGGACACCGTGGAGAGAGGATGCTGAACACTAGAGAGGAACTATGCTCCGCCACACTAGTCCTCCACCGGGTATCATGGATTGGGAAGGAATTGGATATCACTCTCGCACTTTAATACCCATTATCTGTATTTTAAGCAACCAGAGCTACATATCCGAGGTGTTGTAGTGAGCGTCATTCCTTACCTTCAGAGCTCCCAGAGTCATAATTTAACAGGATAATACATGACTACACTTCGCACGCATTGTCCAAGGGTTCATCAATCACCAGCTTGAATTGTTTCCTTGGACGGGTCACTCTCTGGATCTTTCGCCGGTAAAAAACATGGGATTCATGGTTGCTCGACAATTGACCCAGATCACATCTCCAGTTGCCACAAAAGAGCAAATTTGGCAACGTGAAGAAGCTGCTTGATTTGATGTACCCTATGAACACTTACAAAGTCTCTTTGAATCAATGCCATGACGTGTGGCAGTGGTAAAATCGAACAGTGACATCTGTTCTGACTACTGATTATGGTAGGAACCACATTTTATAGAAGTCTACAAATTTAATTATTTGATACTTGTTCAACATGTCATCTACAAAATAAATTTTGCTGCGTTATCTCCTGTATTTCTTGGTGTTGCAATTTAGGTGATCGGCAAAATAGTTTGTGGTTTAATAAGTGACATTAAGAAATATTTAAATATCTGAAATATTTGAATAATTAATTCAAATACTTAAACATATTTTTTGTAAAATTTTGTACTATAAGTTACAATAAATTATAATTAGGATATTCAAACGGATAGAAAATTTCATTGTAAAACATAATAATGTTGAATCCAAATTAATTACTCTCCTGATTTATTTTACCTTAATTATCCACAAAGATTAAGCACTCTAAAAATAAAATTGAAGAATTACAAAAAACTTGTTTTTTTTAAATTTTACTTTGTTAAGAAAATGTTTTGTCTAGCTTCTCTTATGAACATTATTTTTGAATTAAAATTTTCAAATGAAATGCTTTACATCATATTTTGCTTAGAAATGGGACGATTTCATTTGTATTCAAATATTTATTTTATGCAAAATAAGGTCCAACAAAACCAAAGAAATATTTTAAAACGAGCGAGTCAAAAGGGAATCCACGGGGTCATTGACTGATTCTGACTCACTCGCATTCCAAGAAAGTTTTTCTGTATGCAAAAGTACAAATGCAGAAAGAAGTATGTATGCAGTACATAATTCTTTCTGCATTTGTACTTCTGCACGTATGCAGTACAAAGGAAGAAAGAAATATCATACTCTTTCTGCTAGCCTTTTATACTGTGGAAAGTATAGCCAAGCTGTATTCTTGTGCTCGAGGGTTGTCGACCAGATATTGCAGCGAATTCAAGACTAAACTATGATTAACTTAACTTAATTTATTAGTTTTTTTCTGCTGCAAAAGTTTTCCAATCTGCAACAAGTGTCATCTAAAATTAATCTCTCCTGAGACTGTCTGGGTCTAAGTTTAGAGGAAGTAATATCATCTCAACTTCTTGTGATTAACTTTGTTAGAATACATGAAATCATGGGCCTCATCCAGCTGTTATTATATCATAAAGGATTACTCGAAGCAACAATACACACAAGAGTTGTAACAAACATTTTGCAAGGATATATTTTTTATGAAGCCTGATTTTGCTTAAAGGATTAAGGGTCAACGGAAAATATAAGAAACCAGACGATGTTGAATTTTATACACTTTTGAAAATTCTTCTGCATTCTAAAAGACATACATGTATTTGTGATATTTTTATAGCATTTATTAAAATAAATCATAAGCATTAGATATGAAAAATAAAACTGATTAGTAAATAAACTTGAATCCACTAATCAGATGAAACTGATTAGTAATGTTATTTCTAAAATCTCGAATAACTCATTTTTTACTTTTTTTTCATTTGCACTTATTAGATTTTTTGCCCATCTGGAAAACACATCGTTAACATCCGTGGCCATAAAAAATAGATAATTTTCCTACACAAACTCAAAGTAAAATTGCTTGATCTGAAAATTTTTTGAGGAAATCAAATTTTCCTTCAGAATTTGCAAACTGGTATCTAGTATACCACTGTTAAATTTTCCTTATTTTGTTCCTAAGAGATAAAATTATTTCTTTTGTATTTATAATCGTCAATTCAATCGAACTCACCAGTCATTTTAAATAATTCACTTTGAACACCTTTGATCTTACAACAATCCCTTGCTTCGGTATCTTTGACTTTTTTTGACAAATTTCACACAAGTTTAATCAATTATAGTTGCTTAATTTCTAACATTACTATGTATTTTAAGATTTTAATTTGCCTAATCTGTTGTTGTTGCTTATCCCCCCTGGTTTAGAATAAACTAAACCAGGTCCAAGAGATCAAGTCGGGAAGTTAGCCTGAAGACCCTATCCCCCTCATACAACAACTGCCCCACAGAGGCACCAATACATTCTAAGATATGAGAGGGAAAGGTGGAGGCTGAACATCGGCAGACAGCATAAGTCTTCAAACCCCTACTGAACCTTAAACTTCTTATGTGGCCAGTCCTAGAAAAATTTCTATGCGACTGATCTATGGTAAGGGCAAGAAGCAGCTTCAATTCATAGAGGAACCACAGGGGCTGAAGTCTGACTTATCCTCAGAGTGCCTGCAGACCTTAGCTGAGCATAATGGAATGGCCTTCATGCCTAGGGTGACCCTACCAGGAGCAAGCTCCCGACGTACTTCGCCCATTCCGCCCAGGAACACCCCGTCGCCACAGTGAGGTGGACTGCAGGACTTGAGGGAGAAGGTTCTAATCTGTTTCTGCCACAAATGGCCTATTGATAAATGAGTTACATGAATTAAGGTCAAAATTTCTTCAAAGTACATATAAAATTTTAGACATATGTTTACTTGATAGAAAAATATTTTTTTCAATTATCTCTTTTAATTTAGACATATCATTATTATCTTTGACAATATTCAATTTTTCCCTACTTTTGAACTTACTATTATTCACTTTTATTAACAAGCCAAGTTTTCTAATGTCTGAAAAATGTTTGTCTTAGTGTCCATAAACTAAATATAACTTCGAGTTAAAAAGTTCAAACATAACCGGTCATAATTCAATATTTTATTTAAAAAAAAAAAAAAAAAAAAAAAAAAAAAAAAAAAAAAAACCCAGCTAAATAAATGTTCATCCGGCACAAAATTGGAAATTATACTGAAATAGCGTAAATTTAACATCAACTGTGAAATTGTTAATAAAAATCTGAAAACTTGCTTTGTGTGATTAGAAATAGCATGTGTCAAGGCAGAAGCCATGCAGCTCAACAAAATCAATGAAGTTTGGAAACGTTTTTCCTTACCATTCCCCATAACAAGTTGGAAATTTAATAAAATAACTAGCAAATGTGATTAATATTCATTTATTTATCGCATTTAGTTTTACAGTGATTATGAATAATCACTGATAATTCTATATAATCACCAATTCATTACATAATGGAGACTAAGCCCCTTTCTCAACTTCAGGTCGGCTGGTGCTGCGTTCATAAATGCAGTGTCTATATATAGTAAAGCCATGCGCTGCTAAATGCATGGCTTTACTATATATAGACACTGCATTTACACTATATATAGACACTGCAGGTTTGTACACTATAGCGCTATCTGGAGAAAAACTGTAGAGGTATCCTTCTTTTTTAGAATATGTATAGGATATGGAAAAATTGTTTACAAAGTTTCAGAGGATAATCAAATTATTACAAAAAGACACATTGTGTGGATATTAACGAAAATAATAGAACAATTAAATGCATATTAGTTTCCTGTTATTTCTTACATTGTGATATCATAGAATTTGAACAGAAGGAGAATTGATTATCTTTCGGATAAAATAGAAAATCTCAAGTTAGCTTAGAAACATCACTTGTAATTTCGAATGAATGGAACAGGGGATCGAACCTAGATAGTAGCAAATTTATATTGATTTGCCTTATTAGCAGGGTAAACACTACGTAATTAGTTTTAACTTGATTTATTATAACTTAATTCCTTTTGCTTTTGACATTTTAATTTCTTACAATATGCAAACACATAAAGAGTTACGCTTATTCAAATGAATCAGGTATAAAGGATACCTTTTTCGGTTTTGTAAGATATTGAACCTCATACGCATTGGACGTATTAAGCACCTTTCCCTGAAACCGCCAATCCTTCGCAAGGAAACATTCTAACGGTTGTGAAATGCTCGCGGAATACATGCTGCATCGGTCTTGATCTGGCAGACCAGCTAAGATAAGTTCAGCTAGATGAAATAATACATAAGTCTTTGCTTATAAAAAATGCAGCACAACGTTGATGTGTCAAAACTGTGATACCTTTAAAATGCAGGTTTGTAAAATACCACGTGAATTACACTCCTATAAATGGACAAATGTAAGTTTTTTTATTCTCCTCAACAGAGTTCATTAAACGAAGATGTTGAAGGATGCCTTACATTGTGCCATTTTGTAATGAGCGAAACACAGAACCCGCCAAGATTCTTGGCTGTCATAGTATGGCCACAGGAAATGTACTCTTCATGGAATGGTCCGTACAGTATAGTCAAAGCACCCGTAACTGGGCGCTGGAAAGTCTTAAATGATTTTTGACTTTCGACATTCAAGAATTGATGGGCAATTTATAATAATAACGTGATCAGGACAACATTTTACGATGCCAAATTCATTTATGCTCGATATTTACAATTGCTATGTAGCGTGATTTAAGATTTTGTGGCGAGATTGTAGTGTTTAATTGTAAGAATCTCTGATTTCACATGACTGCAAACCTGTTCCTCTGACATATCCAGTGAAGCAGTACCTCGTTAATGGTTTTACAATGTAGTGTCCAAAATTTTTGCCTTCTAAGACACTTAATGTTAAAATTATAGAAATAAATTTTAAAATGCAATAGATATTTTCTTTATTGTTATTGTTAAAATGAACAAACAAGATAAAGAAATTTCATAACCAAAATGAACATTTCCTTAAAAATTATGAAGAAGTAAACTATGCCTAAAATCATATATTTTAATAGAAAACCATATAATTTTCTTTTATAATTTTTAGACTTTCATAAATGATATTACGATGAATTATTTGAAAGGAATATATATAATTACATTTTTCATCTTTACTCTTGAACTGAGATTCTAAAATGAATTGCTTCATATAGATTATTTTATTTCAAATATTACAATATCTCTATTCCACTCAAAATAATATTCCAAACATTCATTTCTTACAAAAGAAGATGTGACAGTGTAGCAATTTCTTACACGCATACAATACATCATAAAAGTATAGCAAGCATATTTATTAAAAAATGGAGTTTAAGCATAAGTAGGCATTTTGATGATGTCGAATGTTCTTTTAAAGATCTCAAAAATCTTCATAATATTCGAGCATTTGCGGTATTTCTGATATAATTTACGAAAACTAAATTAATTAATGTATAAAAGTAGCATAGGGACCAAGTCTTCGTCAGGAGGGAAATATCTAAGACAATTAAACACTCCTTTCTGGCATGCACGAAACACGTCTTAAAATCTTCAAGCAATTTCACGAAGAATGTTTGAATCAAAGGGAAAAAAACATAAAAATCTTTTTACCATATAAAAGATTTATATCTAGCTGCTTTTGTGTTTGTTTGATTGCCAATAATATATATATATATATATATATATAATATATATACATATATATGTATACATACATATATATATATATATATATATATATATAATATATATACATATATATGTATACATACATATATATATTATGCATTACCTTTAAAAAGATGCATCATGTATTTATATAGCGTTAGTTTAATGTAATAAAAACATTATTAAACGTTAAACTTAATTTAAAAAAGTAATAATATAATATTTAGGATTATTTATAAGCTCCCTTTTATTTCCTCTAAATCACAGTTTTTTTCAAGCAGCATTTTCCTTTGATAATACTTAAATTAAAATAATCAGGACAAAATATAAAGACTTTCTTCCGTAAACCTTATTCTTTACTAACAAATTGTCCAATAAATGTTCCGAATGAAGCTTGCTTATCTCCGAAAAGCTGCATGCCGATGTTCTCCCTTTCCTCTAGGGGCTTACTTCATCATACACTTGCCTGCGTGTGCATTCAACCGAATGATAAATTGTCTCTGTTGACAATCTGCTACACCATCGTATCCTGTAAGTATGCTTTGAAAACTTTACAGGACATTCTTCTCATAACCAATATTTTTGCAGAACTTCATTTAAGAAGGCTAATAAAAATTTCTTACATCTATATACTTTCGAAAATTTATGGATCGTTCAAGTCTAATTTTGTAGTTTTTATTTCTTAGTAATTATATATTTAGCAAATGGAAACAAGAAATTATCTTTATTATTTTCTCCTTTTTAAAATTTTATGTAAATATTTAAAAATAAATATCTTATATATAAAATGTTATTTTGTTTTTTAATAACCTGTTTTGAACTATGTTTCATAAATAAATTTATTTTTATTTTACAGATTATTTACTTATAAATTATACTTTATACAATTTTTTCAGTGACAAAAACAGGGCAAAAATTATGTTTCAATATGTTTTCCCGAGAGTCCTTTAATGGAAATAAATTAACAGATTATTCAACGGATTTAAGTAACTTTACATTCTTAACATTTATAACTAAATTACACTTTTTAATATATACTGTATTTTAAATTCAATCTATTTTCCACTTATTAAAAGTAAGAGAGTAAACAACAGGATGATAAGTAAAAAGACAGTAAATGGAGAAAAAATTAAATAATTCGCAGAAAGTAATTTCAAATTAAAAAGACATAAATTGTTCTAACATAGCGAACAGGAAATTAAACAGATAAAATTAATGAAAAACATTTTATTATTGACTTTTTCTAGCAATATTATGTTTGTTAGAAGTCAATATGTTGTAGTATCTGCATTCTGTAATATACTCATGTCCATAAATTAAAGATGATTCAGAATCACACAGAAATTGAACTCTAAAAATAATTTCACATTTAGAACTATCACACACATTTTGCAGAAAAATATGCACATTACAAGAAACCACGAGATGCCGCCGATAGTACTTCAAAATGACGAGAACGTAAGAGTTGTACATATAAGGAAAATCTGCAAAGAAGTAAAATTGTTCACAATCACTTTAAATGCCCCTCAGTGCAATAACCACATATTTATGGCACAAAGGAAGCATTCGGATGTTGTTTAACGTGGTAGAATCATCACTCGTCTGGAATGTGGACGTACCTAGCTGGAAGTATCCAAGGAACTTGTAATCTCCCAAAATGTCATCTCCAGACTTTGGCAATAGTTCAACGATGATTTTAATGTATGTTGACGTTACAGCACAGCTCGCCCCCGAGATACAATGCCGGAACAGTGGATTTGTGTGATATTTTCTGACGAAACCAAGTTTAGCTTTCAGTCTCATTCTCACCGGACATTCATATGGAAACGGTCAAGTATCCGTTACCACCAAAAAAACACTATTGAATGACACCGTTATGGTGGTGCAGGATTGTTCGTTTGAGGTGAAATTATTCTGGGTTCCATAACTAACATTCATGTTCAAAATGTTACCATGACAAGCCGCCTGTATCTGAATATCATTCTGGAAAAATGTACGTCTATTTCGCGGTGTTGTGTGCAGAATTTCTGTTTATGGATGTCAATGCCCGTCCTCACCTTGCAAACATTGTAGGCGAATATTTTACATTGAAGGTTATCACCCGTATGAACTAGCCACAATACATAACGAACTTGAATCCAACAGAGCATATGTGGGACATGCTTGGACAACGAATTGCAGGCCTTCAACCCCCTCCCACATGTCTACCAGAACTGCGGAGAGCATTGGTTTATGAATGGTGTAATATTCCCCAAGATAAGATCGATAATTAGATACTCACCATGCCTAGACATTGTACGGCCTGTATTACATTGTCTGGGAGCATACATTGCATTAACCATCACATCAACCATGCTTTATTGGTTTTTGTAAATAGGTTCTTCTTTGAAAATTGCAACAATGAGTAAAAATTGCAATTTTTATCATTGATGTCAAACATACAACATCCTTTTTACTCTTTACCTTTTGTTTAATAAATAGATTTTATAAATATGTCACTTTTGTTTTATTTTGTCTTTCTTTGCATGAACTTGCATTATATATATATATATATATATATATATATATATATATATATATATATATATATATATATATATATATATATATATATATATATATATATATATATATATATATATATATATATATATATATATATATATATATATATATATAATATATATATATATATATATATATATATATTATATATATATATATATATATATATATATATATATATATATTATATATATATATATATATATATATATATATATATATATATATATATATATATATATATATATATATATATATATATATATATATATATATATATATATATATATATTTATATATATATTTATATATATATTATATATATATATTTATATATATATATATATATATATATATATATATATATATATATATATATATATATATATATATATATATATATATATATATATATATATATATATATATATATATATATATATATATATATATATATATATATATATATATATATATATATATATATATATATATATATATATATATATATATATATATATATATATATAATATATATATATATATATATATATATATATATATATATATATATATATATATATATATATATATATATATATATATATATATATATATATATATATATTATAAGGCTCAATTAAAATTTACACTTATATATGCATTGTGGCATTGTGTTAAATACATTCATTTTTTCACATTCAGTCCATGCTTTTATTTTCCTTGCAACTGTAAAATATTTGTGTACTTCATTTATTTTTAAATTATTTTTTATACATGACTTAGTACAACCGCTTTAGATTGGCTATAATTTAAGAATGTAAATTATAAAAATATCATATTGAAATCATTTAGATTTTCAAAATTTTTATTAGCAAATTTTTTTGTGGATAAATGCAAGGTGATTTTTTCATAAGTTTCCTAAAATATCTACTAATACATCTCATCAAAGAGCTCTATAGGTATTTTTAGATACACTTTTTATCTTTTTTTTTTCTTAGTTTTCTTAAATAGTAATTTTCATAGTGAAACTCCTTTTATAAGGTTTAAATATCAGCTACAAATTTCGGAATATTGGTTATAAAATAATGCATGGAAATCAAATTATAATACATTACTTCCAAATGATTTTTAAGGAATGAATACGTGAATCTATTCTTAAATATCATCCAAATAGCTACGTTGCAATGAAAAAAAATATCTCACTTCATAAAAATCTAAAATTATTTACTTTAACAGCATTTTTAATCTTTTAGATAAAAAAGAATGATTATACTGCTTTCACTCTGGAGTAATATATTAAACTATTACTTAAAACTAATTCGGTTTTTATACTAAGGAAAATGTATTTGTCACACTTCATTCAGTCGCTTGGAGTATTTTGTAATATGTTATTTCTGAACTTCAATGAAATATCTTGCTTTAGTATAACGAGTAAATAAAATTAGAAACTAAAGAGTAAATATTCTTAACAATAGTTCATTAAAATGAAATATTAATAGTAATCAACTTTTAAATATCTCTTTTCTTAATGGGCAGTTTAATTTTATATCCTTATCTTCATTTCTCTTTTGCCAATTAAAATAAAAGGAACTGCATTATTTCACAGCTTTTGTCATTTACGCAAATGTACAGTAAGAGAAGTCACAAGCACTGATTTTCATGGATGGCTTACCTCGGCATATCTTGGCCAATCACCTCTAAAAGTGATGGTATATTCACAGAGAAATTCAGTGGATTTAGAGTTTGAAAATGTTATTATTAATCTTTTTTGAATTACATTGATTAGTGAAGAATTCAATAACCTACAGTAATAATTAAAAAAATATGGAAATATCATAAATCATTGTTGTAGAATGATATTCATGCTTAAAATTTACGAGTAAACTTTGCTGGAATGCAAAATATTATAAACTTAACAAAAAGTGGAAATATAATTTTTTACTCTTAAGAAAAGTTTTTAGTTTTCAGGAAGATTTTTATTTCAGATTGTATCCCTAATTGCAAGATATATGCCAGATCAAGGTGTAATTAAAGTGTGTTAATATTGTTTAAGAAAATTTCAGAATTTTTCAGAAATACCTGAACGTATACTAGGCATTTATAAATATAACTATAGGGAAGAATTCGAGGTAAAAAAAAGGTTTAACCAGATTTTGAGAGCAGAGAAAGAAGAACATAATTATATTTTTTCTTTAGTTCCTTATGAATTTCATAGGAATTGAAATAAAAGAATCTTCTCTAAATGCTGATCGAGCTTCTCAACTCCTTTTTCAATGAACATAGAATAAAACCTGATAAAAAGGGTGGAACAAGCGTAGAAGGTAAATAATTGGTTTATATAAATTCTCAATAGATTTAAATACAGTAAAACCTTAATAAAATTTTATGTTCTATATTTCAATATGAGGAACTTAAATTTAATTTCATAAATACTAATTAAAATGTATTGTAAAATTAAGTTAGAATTTCAAAATAAATATCTTATTTATAGTATTAAATTATTATAGCATATATTTAAATAGCATCGGAAAGAAAATTAGTCACAAATATTGAATATTTAAGTACAATATTGAGGTTCAATTGAAAAGTTTGCATAAATATTGGTAAAATAGTTAATCATGTAATAAAATAAGAGTAAAATAGTATGAAGATTGCTTAAATATGAAACAAATTGTCATTTTATTTATTGATATACACTATAAGCAATGTAAGTACAGAATAGGCAAATAATTTAACAAGTATATACTGCATATTTTCTGCAGTACGAAATTTCTAGTATTATTAAAACATAAAGTCAATAAAATTCAAAGCGAATGTCTTTAAAATTATTTTTTTATTTTTAGAAATTTGTAATAAAGAAGCATATTTGTTTGAATTCTAAAATAAAAAATGGTTTAAAGATGTTTCATTAAATTTAAAATTATGGAATATTTATTTCATGAGTATTCAAAAAATAAATCGGTTTTACGTTCTTTTTATCCAAAGTTCCCTTTAAAGAGCAGAAATGAAATATTTTTCAAACAAAAGCCATTCTAAACAATTCATATTTTCCGTAACTTAAAAAATTTAATAATATCTATACATATAATTTATTATTTTATAATTTAATTTTTAATTTTATGTATATATATATATATATATATATATATGCATATATATATTTATATATATATATATATATATATATATATATATATATATATATATATATATATATATATATATATATATATATATATATATATATATATATATATGCATATATATATTTATATGTTTGTATGTATGTATAATCCTATTTTACTCTGATTTTTAACGATTTTTAAATTCAATATAAAATACTCTTTTAAGATGGATCAACCTGCCCGAATGAATAAACCTCTTAGTCTATTTTCGAAAGGACGATATGAATAATCAATCATCCTGGATAATAAAATGCTACTTCGTAAAACTGTTTCCAAAACAATATCATTATATCATGTCATTCAATATTAAATAAATGGTAAGCTTTCTATGATCACATGTTTTGACAGGCTCTGAATAATAACATTCATTGATTATTTAATAATTTAATCAGGCAAATTTCACTTCATTCGAATCTCATTTCTATTTTGGTAAACATTCTCAGTAAATAAAGGGGAATATTTTTCTCGGCTGTATTTCTTAGAAATGCAGACAAAGATATAAGTTTTCTGAATATTAATCAATATATACACGTTTTCACAAAATTTTCATTTTCTTAAACTATCTATAAAATTCAATTCATCAGTGTTAATTTATTTAGCCAGCAGTCTAAAAATTATATATTAATGAGAACAATTTTTATTGGATTAGATCATCTATAAATAACGATGAAAGTAATGTAAAAATTGTACAATTTACTATAATATATCCAATGGCATTTTGTCCTCAAGAATTGTCTAATAATTGAGTTTCTGATGGAATTTAATATCTGATCTCTATTGTTTAGTAATAAAAATAATTATATAAAATATTGCTTATAAATGGAGCACATTTCTTTGAAAAATTATCTGAATCATTGATGAAAATTTAATATAATTGATACGATCTACAAATTATGATTTTACAAACTAATCAATCAATTTGAATTCCCAGTAACATCTTAGAATTTAATGACAAATAATAAAATTAATTGTAAATCAAAATTTTACTAGCAATAAAAATATTCACTGTTTCGTGCTCAAATATTTTACGAAACATCTAGTGAAAAATTAATTTTTCACACGAAATTCTTCAGGAATTATTTTATTTGGGACTGAAAATCCAATATGAAATTCCTTCTGAATCATATAATATGTTCAATTGACTATCGTTGATTAACTGTTTACATGTATCAGATACGTTATATAGGATTGCACAGAGGTCAGAATTCTTAAAATATGTGTATCATCCTATATGAAACTGTAACCGCTGCGAAATCCTGTCAGACGTCTAAATACAATATCGCGAGATAGAACTTCATTTCAAACTTCTAATTTTGTACTTTTAACAAACTATTCTTGATTTTATCTTTCTTTGAAAGCGCAGAATAATTATTGTATTAACGCCATTTTTTCTATTTAAAATTTAATATAAACTAAACTATGCAATCAGCATACAAAATTTGTCTTATGGGAGAAACAATAAATGTTTTCAAATACAAATTTAATATATTTCAACTATTTCTCAAAAATAATGAGTAAACTTCGCATTACATTTATTGTTCACTAGTTAAATAAAAAACAAAGATTGCATATATATTATTGATTTTTAAATTTTCCCCGCCAGCAAGATGCTAATCATCCATTGAATATATTCATTTCAGATATTATAATTGTGGTAAGGAAAATAATATTTTCCACTGAAATAACGCAAAAGGGTAACTATACAAACATCTACAAAATTTTTAGAATAAACCATCATAAAGCACGTTTATTATAGGCAAATTGCTTTAGAATGTTTTTAACTAAAATTTGTTACATCACATCAAAACTGAAATAACAATTAATCACATCTAATCTTATTCAATATTGAATTATTGAGATGTTAGTAAAATATATCTTAGCTCATTATTATTATATTTGTATTTGAAAAGATACCATATTTCTTAGTACAACATTAAATTGATGTTTTGCTACAGCTAATTACGAGAATAAATTGTCACCTCATGAATTATACCTGCAGAAACAGACTTTTATTTGTTTGATTGTATAGCCAGGTTTCGAATAATAATTGAAAACATAGGCTAATTTACATGACATAAAATATCATTAGTAATGAACAGGAAAATATGTCATCATATTTATTTTAACTTCTTGGCGCTTTATCAAAAGGAAAAAATACTTCTAGGAATTTGGTACTTGATGAATGTTAAAAAAAGAATGGCGTCTCCTGATACCTTAATAAGACATTGGTTCCCTATACATAACATGATATTGCTCGCCATCAATGTTTGGAAGCATTACCACCCGTACTTGGCAACAAAATCTTCATATTTGTTCATCGTTTAATGTGGGTTGACATAGCCAACTAAGTTCAGTCAGCTATTGCTTGTGGTTCCGTCAGTTCAATGACAGTTGTTACATTACTGATATTTTTGAGCCTGTAGAATTAGGGAATTTAACAATTTTATGAAGAGTTCTTAAAATAATTAAAAATGCTTATGATATTCATAAAGAATATTTTTATCACTTATCAAAATAAAATGTGAGGTTGCGACTCAAGTGAAAGAATATTTAATCTGTGACTATCGTATATTTTAAATTCCTTTTTAAATCAATTAAAAAGCTGATACGACTAGATAATTTGAATAATTTTTATTATAATTTTTTCCAAATTACTTAAGGATCAGAAGTTTTCTTGATAAATTTCTAATAGTTAATTTTTCGTTCAACTGATAAAATGATATCAAGTTACTTTTTAATTTAAAAATGAATTTTAATATCAAAACTAATCTTTTTAAAATTTAGTTTCTTTGAATTGTTTTGTTCGCATGTCTCGAAAATTTTCCACTTAAATCCGTATTTAAATGATATCTAATGGAAATTTTTAACATTTCATTAGAACAATTTTAAATATTTGTTAGAATTCTACTCCTTAATTTACAATTTGAAACAATAAAAAATGTATTTCACTACAACAATTTGCTACATATCTATATTAAATATGTAAATTTATAATGTTAAATCCATATTTTATTGTAATACTTTACTTTTTTATTTTCTCAAACTCATTTTGGTGTATCAAAAGAAAACTATTCAAATATTCATTAATTTTTTTTGCCTCATTTAGAATTATTTATAAATATAAAAATTTATTTATATTTATCGAAGTCTATTTACTGCAAATAACCCTTATTTTCATTACATGTGAGTAAAACATCATTTAGAAACTAACAAAAAGATTGTCTCCAAAGAATAATGATAGTGCTTATGACAATTATGTAAATAGTAAATAAACTGCTATTTCAGCATACATATCTACTATATATGATAGATCAAGTTGGTATTCTGTTCCGGATTATGATCAGTAAAAGAAAATTTTAACGATGAATTAGGTAGTTATATATCCATATATGAAAGGAAAATGTTTAAATAAAATGATAACATTTTTTCTTTTTTACAAATCACCTGTGTTCATTTTACTTTTACGCAATTTGATTGCATTGTTGACATCGTTATAAATTTTCGTAAAAATTATGAAGTGCTGTACTAAGTGCAAAATAAATGATTATGATTCATAAGACCTTGACTATATATTTGAAATGTTAGAAATTTGGTGATTTTAATTATTAGAATTCAGATGATGAATTTTTGCTATTATTGCAGAATATTTTGCTATGTGTTTTTTTACATTTATTTAAGATATATATATATATATATATATAGATTTGTATATTTATATTTATTACATGTACGTGCACAGAAACAGAGGTAATTAAAAAAATTATCCTTTTTGTTTGCTTAAAAACATAAGTCAGCTGATATTCATTTTTTTATTATTCCATAAGCAATATAGTTCAGTTCATGAATATACAGATTAGTGTTCCACCAATGAATCATAACCTATTCACAAAAATTGAAAGAAACTAAATGACTACATTCATAGAAGACTGGATACTACATGCGAAGCAAAATGAATAGCACAAGTTTATAGTCATTAAAATACGCATTTAATGTATGAATTGTAGTTTTACACAGCCGTCGATTGAATATTACTATTCTCACTGCGCTGCAGGCGTAAAATTTAATTCTGATACCGACGATTACAGGAAACTCGTCTTTACAGGAGCTCAGGTATCTCTGGTGGACTATGTAGGTAACACTTCAAGGTAACCTGCAATATAATTCAAGACATCAAGACATTATGACATTAAACATAAAATATACTATTGCTGTAATAATTATATATTAAGTAATTAAATTTAAAACTGAGAAAGCTAACCTGAAAGAATAACAATATAAAAAGAAGCAATTATAATGGTTTAGACAAAAAAAATTATAAACTCATTCTTATGTAAATTTTAGTAATAATGTATCATTGTCACAAACTGTTTACAGTATAAAATACATATTTTGAACAAGTTGAATTTTCTGTGGTATTCTGTTTTGTGTCTTATTGTGTCACTCAAATATTTTGCTATTTGATATAGAAATATAAATTTCAATGAAGCTCTATATATTTAAAAAAATATTTATTTATGTTCTGGAAATAATTATTTCACAGAAACATTATGGTTAAAAAGGCTGAACCTTTGTATTTTGATGTAAATGTCAAAAGATTAAAATATGTGAAACATCTGACCTTTGAAATTCCTCATAAAATTCGAATTTCAAATCTACATTTCTAAATTAATTTAATATTTTATATTCATAATAAAATTTTGATAAGTTTTGAAGAATTTGAACTAAAAATATCTATTTCTGATGCTTGAACACTCTTAAAATGTATGAGAGGTTCAAAAAGTCATACTTCTAGGTAAAATTAGAATGATCATTTAAATTTCAGACATTTTATCTTCACTGTTTTAAAATTCACTTACTCTTCTAAACCTTAAAATCAAAATGATTTCTTTTTCTTTAATATAAAATATCTCACTGAAAAATGAATTTAGGTTAATGGTTTTTAAATTAAAATATCCGTATGTAATTTTCTTATTTGCCTTATAATACTGTATAAGCAAAAGATTCAATTAAGTAAAGTTAGAATAGAATAAAGAATTTTTTTTTCCTCTTTTAAATCTTCTTATTGATACTGCTTCATATAATAAGGTCCAAATAATTTTTCTCGGTTAGTAAAATAACATAGATTAAAAAGTTGATTTCTATGTAAATCAATACATTTGAAATTTGTGATCCTTAAATATAATTTCACAACATAAGAGATGTGCAAATATGTCACACTTTGAAATAAAACTTTTTCAGATAAAATTTTACATTAAAATTTTGGTTACAATAAAAAAGAGGGAAATTCTTTTTCTTCTTTGTCGCGTGTGTTGAGCTCAATTCCTTAAGAATGTCAGAAGTTCCCTTTCGAATGACAAGTGCATACAAGACTATTTCTCTTAAGAATTCTTTTCACGAAACTCGTAAAAACCTCAAAGGACTTTGTTGATTACTGAAAGTATGGCGTTTTTCGTAGAAGATGCACATTATTTTTCTTTATTTTTGAACACAGGAGATTATTATTTTATTAGTAGTCTATATAATCAGTTTTAAATGTGTATATTTTGAGACACTGCATGATTATATCAAAAAAACATAAAATTATTTTTTACGATTTACATTAATATTTAATTTGTTATTTATAACATACTTTACTTTAATATATAAACTTTTGAATATTTGACAACTCCGCAACTTTTCAAACAAGTTCAAGTTATTTTTTAAAAAAAATAATCATAATTGTGTTAGACATATGCATTTACATATTGTGTTAAACATTTTTATTTTCTTAAATAAACATGTCTCCCTATTATATTTACTTCAATATTAGTTACATTTGAAATATCTAAAACTGAATTGTACTCCCATATTTTTCTTCCTTTAATAATTTAAGATATATTATATGTATGTATATATATATATAATAATAATAATATATATATATATATATATATATATATATATATATATATATATATATATATATATATATATATATATATATATATATATATATATATATATACATATATATATATATATATATATATATATATATATATATATATATATATATATATATATATATATATATATATATATATATATATATATATATATATATATATATATATATATATATATATATATATATATATATATATACACATATATACAGTTGTGCCAGCCATAAATTCTGATACAATTATACAGGAATTATAATTTCAAACTATATGCTGTTAAACTTTTATTTTACATTCAACTTAAACGTATAGTACGAATTTCTCGAAATGATCTTCTTTTGAATTCTCACAGGTTTTAAGTCTCTTTGGAAAATTATCTAGCCAGGCAGGAACTACTTCCATGGGAGTTTCCCTCACTGCTTTCTTTAAAGAATATATAAGACTTTTCATACTGCTATTTCGTTTTTGGCACTCTTTTGCCTCTAACACTTACTGTATTTTATAATCGATAGGATTCAAGTATTGGGCTGCTGGATGGCTAATATTTCTCTTAGATGAAGTCTGGTACATTATCTTTCAACACCCACTGGGTATTCCTTACTTTATGAGCACTTTCGGAATCCTGTTGAAAAGTCCAATCGTGTCCATTGAAGAAGGTTTACACTCAGGGTCTTCAATACTGATTCTAAGATAGCGTCTTGGTAAATTTATATTGTGGTTTTCTCTCCTTTCGCGCAAAACAGAATCTCTGAGACTTTTTTATAACTGATATCTTACAAAACCATTAAGAAAGCAGGACAATGTGTTCTCTGCAAGCATATTTTCTTCTCTTTAGCTTCTTTTGGAGTTCCTTGTGCATAAGCAATCATTCTGTGGGTTGAAAGATTCTTCAACATCAAAAAATTTCTCGTCTGTAAAAGGAAATATTTTGTGATCGTTCTGTGGCGTGATTTCGTGGTTCAGAATCATTCGATCTGATCAAACTCTATCTTTATACGAACTAATTTATTTTTAAAAATATAGAAATTGAAAGAAATTGAGGCACCAAATTGAATTTAATCAAAACACACTGTTGAAAAATTGTTTATTACCAACGACATGTAATTTGCTACAAATATTTAAGTGCCTAATAAATATGCTAGACCCAATAAGTATATATATATATATATATATATATATATATATATATATATATATATATATATAATGTAATAAATACACAAAAAAACCTGAAATATGTTCAGGTTTTTTGTGTAAAACGAGTAATTTTTTAACAACGGACTGGAAATAGACAAAATTGAACAGAAGAAAAAAGTGAATGCAATGTGACTTTTGAAAATTTAAGAATTATTTTTTGTTTGTTTGTTTTTTGCTCCTTTTTTGTTTTTGATTCTCAATATTTTTATTTTATTTTATTTGTAAGATTTAGCATTGATAGATTCAAGTGTTTCATTACTCAATCTACAATGCTTGTTTCTGGTGAAACTTGAAAGAAGAAGTTATCTTTATGAGCTCAAAGGACCCATCTGCATGCAACAAGGGAAAATGATGTCAATACTGAATTCACATGATTCAATATGAACATCTCGGGAATAATCACTAACTAAATGATAACCTTCCAAGTGGTGTCTTTAAACAACGACACACCGCTGGCGAACGTTTTGTGCCGCTTTACCTTCGGGCTCGGGACCACTGGCTATTAGTCCTGTTTTGGCTGGACTAGGTGTCGCCTTCACTGTGACCGGACTAGGAGGAGAAGCAGGAGCTTCAGATGGATCCACTTCGACGTAACAGCACTCATCGCTGCTTTCTCCGGAACAGGACGCTTCCACCCTGACAGAGTGCACTTCCGGGATGGAGCAAGCTCCCATGATCCGAGTGTGCTTTGTGCGGACGCAGCCGTCCTTACCAACATCCGCGGTCACCTGTAGAAATAAAATTTTCGTAAATTTCCTGGAACAAAACAAACAATTTCTTGTACTATGTAATGTAAAGAAAATAAAAATATATTTATATGAGATAAATATGCCAAAAATTTGTCTGGACTTTAAATGAAAATTATAGAAGTAACAAATACAAATCTTTTTAAAAGTAACTCTCTCTCTCTCTGAAACCACCAAAATGAAATTTATTTGTGAACAATTATCTTTATGAATTAATATTCTGCTTTGGGAAATAAAAAATGCGCCTACAAGCACACAAATCTGTAATTACAGTTGATAAGTGTATGTGATACATTACGTACATACACATAACGTATAACGTATTGTGGTGACTCATCATGACTTTTCTAAGAAATTGAAGTAGCTCATCATATATTTTCTGAGACACTCTTGGACTTTTACAAAACTCTTGAATACATGAAAAAAAGCTGAAGATTGCGAAATAAAACTAAGAACTTGTCTGTGATATATCTGTGCCAATGATATTAACTTCATGAAATGTATCCAACTAATCAGCACACTTTGTAGGTGCAGTTTATACATTCTATAAGTCAGATCTGAACCGAACACAGAACACTTGCTCTCTAAATCTCATGAAAAGAGGATACGCTGTTTCCGTCCTCCTAAATTCCTTTGTTTTTATGTAAGTTGTGTTGTTTGCAATAAACGTTATTTATTTTTAAAAAATGCCTTCTGAAAAAGGTTAAACATCAACTAACTTACATCATAGTAAATAATATACATGTCAGCTAAAGGACAGAATATGTTATAAAAAATAAAAAATTAAAAAGGCCACATTATTAAAAAAGTATATATATATATATATATATATATATATATATATATATATATATATATATATATATATATATATATATATATATATATATATATATATATATATATATATATATATATACTTTTTTTTAATAATGTATTTTTAATTTTTTATTTTTATATTTTATCATATTTTTTCATATTTTACATATTTTTACATATTTTCATATATTTTATCTTATATATATATATATATATATATATATATATATATATATATATATATATATATATATATATATATATATATATATATATATATATATATATATATATATATATATATATATATATAATATATTATATATATATATATATATATATATACATGTATGTACATAGTAAGATATTTAATTTGTTCTGTTATTTTATTCAGTTGGACTGTCGTGTTAAGATTGCCTAGAAATACTAAGAATGAAAACAAAACTTTGTCAAGTCCTATTTTGTTATTTTATGATTTATTGTTAAATTATTAGGTATTTTGAAATTGTTAGTTTTGTATTATACTATTTATGAAAACGTTTTATTCAGGAATTTTAAGAAAATCCTCCCTGCAGCATTAAATTGCTCATTGGTTGATTTTTATTTGTGGCAAGTGCTTTTAGACTATTCAAACTTTTCTATTTGATGGATGCTTCAAGTTTTTATTTACAGAGAAACCATTAAGTAAGTGAATGAATATTTTTGTATTTAACTGTTCTTCTCCTCACTCATTGTATTTTCAGATTCGTGAAGAAATGGATCTTCCTTTTTCAATAACCAACTAAGCGATTGTCCAGATATTCTCTTGTGTAATGTTCCACTTGAAGTATTAAATATTCTGCGACTTTCTGTAGATATTCGTCTGCTGATAACTATAAAAAGCTGAGTCTTTTTTCGGAGTCAGGCTTTTTTTTTTATCTATTCAGTATTTTCAGTTCTTTCCATTCCTTATTTATTTTCATATATTATTCAAGCGTTAAATATTGAATTTCCTCTAAAATCTATAGCAGTTGCATGAATTATGACCACGGTATTTATTGGCTTTATATACTTCTTTATCTCCTTCTGAAACAGGTTATGGATGCATGATGATTTTGCAAATGCGATATTTTTCTTCATTACAATTCGATCTTACACCAAGAACACAGTTTGTTAGTTAAGTGTGTGTGTGTGTGTGTGTGTGTAGAATTAATACTACAAATTTATAAATAAATAAATTCATTATTTGGGATATCAAATTTTGCCAATGTAGAAATTTTTCCTCGTGGTTCTTTTATATTATCCGGGTGTCCCGCTGAATTCAGCAGATACTTTTAAACTTTATGAAGTTAATCAATTAATGGTTCAGACATTTCATTATATAGAACAAATTCCTTTTTTCATGTATATTTTCAAATAACTAAAATTTCTGTTGAAGAATATCCATGAACTCATAAAGATATTGAGAAGACAAGGTAAATATTTATCTACCCTTTTACTTACGACCTTATACTATGATGTAACATTAGATTTATGAGGCCAACCCTTCTTTCTATCAATCTATTTCTATGTGGGTATTCTGGTGTATAGTGTTTTGGTACAGTTCCTAATTTTTAAGAAATTCTTACGTTGACTTGACAGCAAAATGTATTTTAATGTTGTCAGCGATGCTCGGAGGAATGCCAGTCATAATAAAGATTTCCATGAAGACATGACAAGTCCCTTTCACATTCAGCGATTTTATATTAATTCACTCTGGCCAAAGGCTATGCTGACACATAATACAAGATTTATGGTTTTGCATCCTGGTAGATGTAATTTCAATAGGTTTTTAAAATTTTAGTGTTCACCACAAAGAATAATAATTCCGATCTACCAATACTTTCTGCAAGTTATAGATTTTTCAGTTTGGTTTTTCCTCAATTCTCCCAATCGTGACAAGATTTGCACAAATGCCTTAGGTCTCTTAACTGGCCTTTCGATTAAAAATTCCATTGAATTCCTTTCTTGGTTTTTCTGGCTGCCAGATGTCTTCCTCGCTAAGTTTCATGAGATAAATTTAAAATTTCTTTTCTACTATATTTTCAAATCACAAGCTGTACATATATATTTTATTTTTCATTCTGTTTGTGGTATAATTTATCTTATAATAAATTATTGCTTTTTCATTTCCTGACATCTGTCAGACAAGCCATGTAATATTGGGCAGAATAACTGTTCATTTTTTAATATATTTGTTTGAGAAATTCGAGGATTCATCATCAACATCAGCGTTTACTTCAACAAAAGAATTATTTTTTATCAGAGATGTTGAGACTTCTACTTCAGAATTTTGAAATCAATTTTTTATCGATTTGTTTATTTGGAATTTAATTTCCTGAACCCTGAAAGCACTCTCTTCGTAGCATTTCCTCTATATATTTTCTTTGTTCCTGTAAAAATCTGTAGGATTTAAGAGTTTTGACAGCTTGATTGCGTAATCCTTAAATAGCAGAAGCATGTACCATGATATATGGCCAAGAATATGTGGGACAGAAAAAAGTTCTCTTAAACCAAATATCCAATTGAAACCTCAAATTAATTTTTCTACTTTACTGCAACAATAAATCTAGTACCTTGACTTCTGCCGCTAACAAATTTCAGTGCCTTAATCAATGATGTCTTGAAACATATGATGTCCTACATTTAAATCAAATCAAAAAAGTTTATCATCCTTTTTAATGATTCTAAATTCCCAATTAAATACTTATTTTAATATTAAGTCCTTGTAGAAATTTCTTAGTTCTTGTTTACTATCTTCCTTACAAGGAACTTGAAACCCTATAATTTGAATTACTAATATAATTTTCATATGGGAACACAATACTTACTGTCACTTTTAAAGAAGTGCTCTAATCTTGGATTTTTTTGGCTGAAATTTTACTTTAAATCAATTTTGTAAGGATTCTTACAATTTCATTCTGATTTATTTCAATTAAAGATAGCCTCAATTTGGTGCCATTATGAGAATATTTTTGAAATTTCTTTGTAATAAAAAGTTGTCAATTTCACTCACCAATTTAAAATTGGAAATCAATTTCCATTCTGCTTAAAAACATTTATGGTTTTATATATGTATGGAAAATATATTTTATTTTGTAACATACAGTCCTTTTTAATAGTAAACATTATCTCTACATTTCTTAATTTTAAATACACAATATTATACAGATTCTACGTGGGATGCATACGGAAGGTGAATTACAGCGTACAATTTATAGCAATTATTAAAGTTATTCTTATGTTGTAACGATATTATTCGGTTTTCTCTTAAAATAACACTTTTAATCTCATTATAATCATTTAAATATTCTCCAGCTAGTATAGATTTATTCATTTGGCAGTATATTTGAATAACTGAAATAATTTTCTTTTGGTACTATTCGGATAATTCACAAGGCTTGAGCCTCTGTTCTGCATGATTGGAAAAAGGAAATTCTTCTGCTCGATATAAATGTTTCACTTTTCATAAAACTTCAATAACTTAGAAATGTATTAATTAACCCAATATATCTTCTGTTGTGCTTTGCGAATCACCTGTATCTATTCTTTTAACTCTAATTCAAACATTTTTATTTATTTGTTTAAGTTTTCTCCTTGTTTTTCATTGCTCATTTTTTTTTCTTAAAATATGTATCTTTCTCTCAGTATCTACCTGTTAGAAAATTATAGTGTCTATTGATTCTCTAACAACAACTCTTCATATTGTTTAAATTGTGTAATCAACTCGTTTAAGCTATTACGAAATCAGGAAAGATCTGTTTTCTTAACTCACTGGAAACCAAAAAACAGATTCCCCTTTCGACTTTTACCCAAGAATGCAAATGCCACTGTAACATGAATGAAGTTATTATTAAAATGAAGTTATTGGAAATAAACGAAGTTCATAAATGATCAAGCAGCTCATTTAAAATCAATAGTATTTAAGGGAATCTGACTCTGATTTTATGAATTAACTAAAGAAACTTCTTTCTTTTAATGGACTGTAATATAATTCTGAAACATAAGTTGTCGATTATCTATTTTATATTGAAAAATTTATAGTTTCGATTTTCATTTCAATACTTACGTAATACACATTCATAGATCAAAACAAATCAATAATTAAAAAATGGATATCAGAATCTTAGATCCAGATTAAATAATTAAAACTATCAATAGTTATTAACGAAGCTAATTAAGTATTAATTAGAATTATTTAACTTCAAATTAATATATAAAAACAATTTTAAGAAAATATATTTTTACGTATTATGATTGCATCTAGTATTTTAACTTATATTTTTCTTAAATTTGTATAAAAAATAACAAGAATAATAAAATTTACACCATTATTAGTGCTTTTGAAATGATAATTCAAAATTATATATTTTCACTTAAAGTATTTCAGACTGTGTTGTTTTATATCATGATCATAAATGCACATTAATTATCTTAAACAAATATTCAATATAATCATAGAAAATAATTAAGATTAACTATAACATTTTGACATCTCAAGTTCATTATTTTATACACAATGGAAAATAAATAAACTAACTTGGCACTTAATTGTTATAATATTTATATTATTATTTTCTTATTCAATAAGTGTATATCATCTTAATAGTAAGGTCGCCAAAATCGTTATGTATTTACATAACGATTTTGTAAGCAAAATATGCATTAAACAAAATATTTATTTCACGTTACACTACATTAAATTAATGATACGTTTCATCAATTGATATAATAAAACACAAGAATTTTCATAGCAATCTAAATAAATTAAAAAAAGTCCAATCACCAGACCATTCAAATATAAATTTGTTAATAAAATAAATTCAGAAAATATTTATTGTTAACCAGACATTATCAATTGTTAGATAACTGGATTTTTTCCCAAATTTGGTAGATAATTAAGTAACCAAAAATATGACATTGATATCAAAATTATTTTCTTAAAATATTTATCAAATCAAGCATTTATTCATAGTTTTATTTTATTATTTTTTTGAATACTTATATAACATATATTATAATATATTACATTCAAGCGAAAATCTAAAATTCCATCTCTGAACATTCGAAACCAAAATTTCTCTCAATTCATGCATGAATGTAACAAATTATGGTTTTTAATGAAATATTAGAGATATCACAAAATATACTGCTCATCGATTTGTAGATGACTTATTTTATCCAATTAATTATACCATGATTATTTTACATACTTCTGGATACTAATCCAAGCTACATAGGAGCTAAGGAACGGTTTTAATGATCTTGTTGCCACCCAGATGGATGAAGATTATAAGCACTTTAATACATGCATCCTTTTTATTGAATATAATAAATATTAATTCATATTTTTATTTCATAAGCAAATTTCTACACATATATATCCGAAGTGAGACTTCTACAATTCCTGGTAAAAAGCACCATATATAATACTGCCGATCGAACATGAATACCGATTCTGCCTCTGGGTTCCAATTCCTCTCTGAAGACAAAGACAGAAGCTCTTAGTAACAGTTACTCATCTAATTTTCAAAGAATGTCTTGGGTAGATACCAAAGAAATGGCTGAAAGTTTTGATAAACTTTGGTCATTTCTAATATACTCTAGTTTATGAGTTTCGGAAGATTCCAACAGAGCTTCAGTATTGTAGACGGAAGGAATCATAAAAGAGAACCAATTTTAAGCTAATACAAAAGGCATCTGTATAAATAATAAAATTCAAACATACATTAAAAATTTTTGAGGATAGGATCTGAATAACTAAATTATTAGCTGTTAAGTTGCCAACTAATTTATGGATTTAAATTAAAAGTAATTAAAGATGACACACACACACACACACACAATCGCTTGAAATAATTTAATTGTCCTACATTTTAAATATGGGAATTAGTTTTTCAATTCTGTTTATTTGTCTTACTTTTTATATATATTGTATGAAAGTATTTTTAATATGAAATTGCTTATTTAATGATTTTTACCAAAGTTTATTCGTAATAATGGCTTGTATTCATTAATTTGGTAAGATTAACTAATTTAGCTATTGTTGAATCAATTAATATCCCAGATTGTTCTTCCAGTCAGATTAAAGTGCTGGGTGAGATTTTTATTGTAGAGGAAAAGGTACCAAGAGGAAGACCCGCTAATACATGACCTGCCATTCTCAGAATTATTATTTTATTTGCAGAACATAATTATCACGACCTATTCAAAGTGAACTAGCTACTTTTAGCGAACTGAACGTACCTTCAGTTAGGCTGTGAATAGTCGATCATAGTGCGCAGAAAAAAATTAAGCTTCAAAATGTCATGTATCTCCCTTTGAGGCGTAGACATAGACATACGCAATAGAACACCTGGTCTGTACCTTAGGTTATCAGGTATAGCTCCATCCCTTGGAGGCATAACATGACATGATCTTAAAATAAGCTGGGATATGAATTCATTATCTTCTGACAATGAGAAGTATGCCCTAGCCAATCATGCCATCCTGAACCTCAATCTAGTTATTGTGTACAATTTTAAGTGTCTTTTGTAACTATCAAAACGTTTTTAGAGATTACATGTTTTTTTCTATTTTCATTAATTTCTGTGAACAGTTGCTCATAAAAATAATATTCAAAATGGTAAATGTCTTCCTTAGATTAGGTTGTATCATGTCTCAGGTGAAATAGCTAAAGTTGAGACAAATGAAACGTGGAGGAGTGAAAAAGTTATTACCAAAAGTTTGTTTTCCAAAAAAGAAAGTTGGTATGAGAAAAATAAATGGGACTGACTATTCAAAAATCTGACTATTTTATTAAAAATTATCTGACGTTTTATTCAAAAATTATCCGACAAGTATCTGACTTTCTTATTTAAAAATTAAAAAAAATCCACACTATTTTTTCTTTTTAAAATGTGTGTCTCGTAGTAATTAAATAAAATTTTATTTAATTTCTATCGAAACTAGTTCCACAATTTCAATGATTCAGGAATTTGCCACCTATTTTACTCTGGAGTTTCTTTGTATCAATATTCATCATAACATTCTGTTTTTAAAAAAAGTAAATGTAGATATACTTGCTTCAAATAAATTATTAAGAGATTAATCTAAGTAAATGTTTTTACACCATTTTCCTTTAATCATTCTAGATATTTATCAAATTATTATTTGAAAATTCAAAACTCTTAAATTCTATTTAATTTTAATTTCGTTTGTCAGCTAAAGTTTTAATATGTTTATGTGAAAAGTATACGCTTGAGCTGAAGTGTTTGTTGTTGGACATTTTATGTAAGAAATTAGTTTCATCTATAAAAAAAATTATAATAGGATCAACGCCCACACACTTTTATAAATTTATTCATAATTAACATGAAACAGTTCCTCCAAGTAACAGCATCCTTGATATAAAAATAATAAGAAAATAAAATCAATGTCCTGTTCCTCACCGTTTTCTTGTTTGAAGGACTTTTGGACGAATTCGTCTTCTCGGACGGCGGTGACTCTTCGAAGCACGGGATTATGTAGTTGATGGGTTGTTCAGGCTCTGAGGCTTCGTGCTTGGGTGATTTACCGACTTCGTAAGTGTTGCTGGCGCGAGGGGTGTCCGAAGCAGACTTCTTACTTGGGCCGGGACTGGACTTCCTCTGCGTCCACGTGTGAGGGAATGCGAGGCTTGGTGTGCAGGGAGCAGAACGGCCTGAGAAATTTAGACGTGATAAATTATAAAATAAAAAGAAATATGGGGAAAGAAACTATAAGAAATAAAGACTACATAAAATATTGTAAAGTTCAATAGTATTTATTTCAACATTTGTATGTATGTAGAATGGAGTTCAAGCAGAAATATACCAGAATAGATTTCTGGTATATTTCTGCTTGAAGAACTGGGTTTAGATACTAATAAATCATCCACATCTTGCAGAAAATTCAAAGTATAAAATTAAACACCGAAATATTTACGATTCTGAAAACCTTGATGAAAGATCTAGTGAAACTTACGACGAGCGATGTGAATTTTTGAGAGAAAAACAGTCTGTTTTTCTAATTGGATCTCTTACCGGTTTCAGCAAAATGCATGTATAATGTAACTAGTTCTGATTCCATAAAATTACTTATTTGTACTTTCAAACTGAATTTATTTGTCATAATACTCAAAAAAAAATTTTGAAGTAAAATATACATATAATATTGCTGCTTTTTTAAATTTATATAAATATAGTTGTCTATACAAATGCAATAAAAACATGTTTTTATGGTAATAAATAATATACAGATCTATCATATATGATTCATTGGATTTGAAAGGGCTATATTTTGAAATATATTACGTTTACACTCGAATAACATAAAAATAAGTTCAGACTTATGAAGTTTATATATCCTCTATATGTGTTCATTGCATAAATACTTTGATGAGATGACACGCGTTCACACGTTAATCACACTTATTCCATAAATTTTACAGCAAACTAGTTGTTTTCTTGAATTATAAATACCCACAATTTTAGAAGATTTAAAGAGACAAGATTTTAGTTCTTGCTTCTCCAACTTTCTACATCTTTTCAGCTCTAACATCCAAATGGAAGTATGATGGATTCGATCCGCTATTAGGAACAAACAAGATAAATTTGAAGGACTCGTGGTTTTCTTTTGACATATCTCAAGTGTTTGTACCTATAATACTTTAGAAAATATTGCCCTTCCAAAATAATTAAGTCATTCATACTAACCAATTATTAATCAATTTCATCTTCATTAACGATTTCGTTAATTATAAAGCTCCGTAAATTTTATAAATGTAACAAAATATTTGCACTGAAAATGTAACCATAATCTTTAATTAAAATTAATGTTAATGATTGAAAAATAACTTTGGTTATTCGGTGTTGATAGTGAGTAGAAAAATAAAAATATTTTTTTTTAATATGAGATTACCATGTCAACAAATCCTTCAAAACTGATAAAATAAAATTAAAATAATTAAAAGAGAAAAGAAACAAAAAATACAGTGGGAAACATTCATTATAAATGTTTTACAGAAAATCACAAATAAATACTTGACTCACTTATAAAACAATTTAAAAAATGTTCGCCTTACTTTTTGGTATGTAGATTAACTTAGGATCTATTTTATAAATTACTGAATATTAATTAAACTCTCTAAATTCTCAATAAACTTATCATATAGTTATAGCTAACCTTAATTATGCAGAATTAAGTGTCTTCAACATTTCAATATATTTCAATTGTAAAACAATTTGATCGTTTTATGTTTTCAATCAGGAATTTACAATCATTTTCATGAGATTTTTGTAATCAATCATTTGCAACAAGACAACTTTACAATTTACTATTAGATATTTTCTCCCTGATATCTAAAAAATTATTCTTAAGTTCTATACATTATCGATTATGCCAAAGATTTTATTTTATGAGAAAATATTAATGTAGAAAAATAAAACCAATTGAGGAAGTAGGCACTGGACATTAGTGCATACAATTTATCATAAATATAGTAAGCATATCTGAAATCTTTTTTGATATTTAAATACAGGATGAATACAAATTATTATTTTCGTTTGACGCCTTATATGTAGTTTCAAGTATATAGTGGTCACATCCATTTTAATAAGTAACCAATGAAAGAGCCGATTTCAGATTTTTTTGTACTTACATATAATTTCTTTGAATTATTTTTGTAAAAGGAAAACACATGTTATTTAGTGCTATTTAGTGAACACAACCGGTAGATCTATTTCAGAAGCTCATGCTTTGTTTTTTAATTTCATATAATCCAAATTTTAAATTTATGATTATGTTTTGTCACAAATATATTTCAATATTTTATATTGGATATTCAATATTCAATATTTAATATTTTATATTTCAATGAAGATATTAATAAACTGAGCTGTTATTTCTCACACATCTTGAAACAATGGTTGACGAGATAGTATATTTGGTGAAGTATTATTTTGGGGAAAGTGGTTCCAGGAATTATGCTTAAGCTTTATATTGTTGAAAGTTTTATGTAATTAAGAGGGGAAAATAAATACAGTTTAAAAAATTGGCAATGTGTATCACACAATAGAAAGCCTTTTTGTGCACTGCATTTCTCAGGTAGAACCCAAATTCTTTCTCCTGTTAACGATTTTAAACAGACAATTTTGAATTTTTTTTGTGTTTTTAGGAAAATAAATAAAAGAGCATTTTGCATTCCTTTTAGCCGTCAACTTTGATTATATCAAGTATCTCATCACTATCAGTATGGTGAGCATAGTCAGGAGTATGTTGAGATGTGTATGAGTTCGCATGTGACTGCAGTAGAGTTGTTTATCGTGTAATAGAAGGAGAATATACAAAAAAAAGAACATTTGTAATGACATATAATGTATTTAGAGATGTGCTTTTTATATTATACATAAATCACAATTTTTATGTTAGAATACATTCATCTAAAACTGAAATTATCATTTGGAATCAGCCAGAGTTTAAGTTTTCTCTCATCCTAATGCAAGAGTATTCCTGAAAGGTAGAAGAGAATTCACCACTAAAATTCCAGGAGCGCCCCCTCGCTTGGGCCACCTTGGCAGGCGACGCCTTGAAGAAATCATGCCTCGCGGAACTCTGCTGAATAGAAAGGACAGCTTTCCTGGCCGACCACAGCTCCACGATACCCTTCAGCTCCCGGATGATTTCCGCTCCTTTCTGAGTGCGGAACTGGAAGACTCCTTCTCCCGTAATGGACCGTCTGTGGGAGAGAGAGACAGAGAGAAGAAATTACTCACGTGCATCTGTAATTACACAGAGGGATGATGGTTTCTTCAACTAGTAAAATAACGTAACAAAATCCATTCAATCCGAACAAAATCAAAGCAATAGTTTCGTTAACTGAATAACAAAAAACAGATATTTTGAAAGCAGAATTCGCATTTGCCTTCCAATTAAAACATTTTAAGGGCATTTGCCCTTAAAATGTTTTACTCGCATTTACCCGCAAAAGTTCCTTTAAAATGTTACTATGCTGAGTGGATATTAAAATGCTCTACAAAAGACTAAGGTGATTTGCCTGTTGATGATGCGATGTCTAAACACCAACCAGTGGAGACTGAATGTAATGTAATACACCAAATAATTAATACACCAATAATTAATACACCAAAATGTTCGCAATAGTGTCCTATAAAAAATTCAGTTTGGTTCAAGACATTTCCTGTCATTTAAAATGTCCAGTTACAGGTTATAAGGAGCTCAGGAACTAATTATGTACATCCCACATTTGCTACCTTTGCAAATTTTTTGCATCGCCTAGCAATTCTAACACTGTTGCCACTTAAAAAACGGTATGTATGATACAAAAATGATATAAAACATGAGAAAAATTCAAACATATCAACAAACAAATCCAAAAAAGCAAAAAAAAATTAAACTGATAACGCCAAAGGGAAAACTTTAAATACTATAATCAAAACAATGAACTGCAAATTTGGTGAAACGTCTTTTGGGGGAATCATACTTTTATCACAGCTCACTGTAATCAAGAAGTAGGACATCGCTCTTGAGAGGAAAGGACCTTACACAACGCTCGCTGGATCCACCCCAGCGAGCGTTGTGTAATGTAAAACAGAAACTGATTTTACGTCTTCAGCATGCACATGAATGCAGTGTGGCTGCCCCTTAGCAAGGAAAAGTTCTTCAGGAAGGTCATTTAATTGATGAACATTAAAATGTCAACTCTAACAGTTAAGATATCCAATACGTGATGTCAAAGTAAAGTTTGTTCTTTTAATTTTTAATAATTTAAATGCACTTCTACGTGTACACCTGTCTTGGTGGTGAATGGGACATATCTGGGTTTCTTTCTAGGACAAATACAATAAAAGGGACACTCTGTCGGAAAAATTCTCTTGGAAGACAATTTAAATGATGATCATTCCAACATTATACCTTAAAATATCTAATATGCGATGTCAAAGTGAAAAAGCTCTCCATTTTTCATATTTTTCCATGATATATTTGATTCTTTTTCATAATGAAAATTTAGATTTTATTATAAAAAAGTATATCACATAAGAATAATTAATCTAATTATAAGCTGATTCTAATGTACCTATCTTTTATTAAATGGAAAATTTCCATAGCGAAAAAGGACCAAAGCTAAATATATTGCAAGTGGTTTGACGAAAATTATCTTATTTTAAATTTAGGATTGAATAATCCTAAATTTAAAATAAGATAATCTCGATAATAAGATAATCTCAAAAAATCTTAAAATAATACTGGAAAAAATCTTAAGTTTAAAATCTAAATGTAAGAATGCTTTTCAGTTGTAGGCTCTTAAAAACAAGAATAAGAAATATTTAATTTATATACTATATAAATACATCTTAATATAAATTAAAATATCAAATAAAATTGCCTGAAAGTCACTAAATATATAAATTTTTTTCTTTTAATTGCAACTTACATGCAATGTCACTAATTATGGAAAAATTGGTTTATTTCTCTGTGTAATGTTAATACACTTAGGTAGCAGTGTAACTTGAACTCTTAAGGCTGATAATCCCTTCTAAAAATAAAGTGCATTCCCTAAGTCACCGAAGTCTGATACAAACTTTTTTTCTTCATTGCGATGACGGAAGAAACCCGGCTGTAAAACAGGTTACAAAGCTGTTTCGTGTCCTAGTGGCAAGAAAGCACTCTTCAGGTCGAAAAGTTGTTCAATGCCAGCCACTGCTTCGTAACGAGAGCTGAGTGATTTGCTTCTGCTTTCTCCTCTATCAAAATGGGCGTTTTACTGTTACAGTATTTTGAGGCCAATGACTGATACCCGTTATCAATAGAAGATCTTCAATTTTCACAGTGGATATTTAAATGCTGTATAAGAGATTTATGCTGTAAAACACCCAAGTACTTACGTTGATAGACATGTATGCCAAAGCTCACATTCATCTTCCACTGGTAATCAATGTTTAGAATCAAACATAAGACCGTACACTTAGAAAACTACTGTCGTGCTAATTGGATACGGTAAGACAATAAATATACCAGTCCTTAATTAGAACTGTAATACTTGGACGTTCAAAATAAATTATTCAAATTGAATGTTTTACTTATTTTATAGTTTGCCTTTTTCTTACGAGTACATCAACGGATGCAGTATCGAAAAAATACAGTTTCAAATGTTGATTGCTTAAAAAAAAATTTGATTTTAGAAATTATTTTATTGTTTGTTTGAGTGAATTATATTGATTTATTAGATACTGGGAAGTAAGTATCTTTATATTTATTTTTCATTATAATACTATTGTAAATAATTTATATAATTTTTAGAATCAAAGAACATTAGTTTATTAAGAAATGATATTAAGAACATACGTTTTGATGTAGCAATAATCATTCTCTACACATAAAAAATACTTAAATGAGACCATATTAAATTAAGCTTTTCGAATTTTTGCTCTTACTGCTTTGGCAAATGCCTGATTTTATATTTGACTTATACATAATTGGTAATACACAGACATCACGGGTAATTCGTAGATTGCTTAGGTGATTTCAGAAGCAATTTAAAATTTTCCAAGTTTAACTGATGGCATTACCTAGATATTCTATCTGATTTATATCACATAGTCAATGTCTTAAATATAATATTTGTAAATGTGCTGCAGATTGCTACCGAAAACAAGCCAGGTTTGTTAGATATATTGTATAAGGATTTTTTGTGAAAGGGCCATGCTATTGAAAACAAAATGTCAATGTAATGTTAGGCTACTCTTAAAATGGTGTACCCAGCACTTCATTTGCGATAGTTAGTTTATTAATAAGTTTATTTTATTTCATATTTTTTATAACCTACCTGCCTACTTCGAGGGATACGATGGTGGTTTTCGTTCTTCCAGTTGAACCAGTGGATTCGTGAAGGTATTGGCGAATGTAAGCTACAGGCCACACCACAAAGCAAGACGCCATTCCAGGTTTGGCAAGACCAACTCCGTGGCTGAAAATGGCTAACTGCAAATCCCCATTCATTCCCAACCGCTGAGAATCTTCAGTGGGATTGACAGAGACTTGGAATATTTCTCGTGCAAAAGAAACTGTTAAAAAAATACGTTAACTATCGTGCACTTTTAAATAGGTTTACAGAACAATCACACATAAATAATTTTATTAGAATAATCAACATTAAATTTCTAAAATTATATCAAATATTTAACTTTTGTATATTTATGCCAACATAAATTTATATGATTTAACAACACATTTAAAAATATAAACTCTTATTAAATTAGAAATCTTAAAATAAATATAAAATTTTAATTACTAAAGTATTTCAAAAGTTTTAGATAAGAAGTAATCTAGAAAAACAAAAGGAATATGATTTTAATGAAGAATGTTTTCAATGTTTTAAAATTAGTTTCTTACAATTTAACAATTCTTTCTGATAAATATTTTTCCATTCATAAAGGAATAACAAATGCGTTAAATGTATAACATATTTTTATTTTATTAATTTTTGGTTCATTCTATCTAGATGTACTTTACTTATAAGCGAAAACAGCAAACATTTTAAATTTTTTAAGAAAATGATTTTGCTTACGAACCTAAATTTGTATATTTAAATTATTTTGAAATTAGTGTACATTTTTATATATTTTGTGGTAAAGATATATATATATATAGATAGATAGAACCTAAATTTGTATATTTAAATTATTTTGAAATTAGTGTACATTTTTATATATTTTGCAGTATATATATATATATATATATATATATATATATATATATATATATATATATATATATATATATATATATATATATATATATATATATATATATATATATATATATATATAGATAGATAGATAGATAGATAGATATAGATATAGATATATAGATATATAGATAGATAGATAGATGTATAAATTAAGTTCCTTGCTTAAAAATAAAGTTGTATTACAGCAGAAAAGTAATACCGTATAAAGTTTCATCTGAAATTTCTCACAGATAAATCAAAACAAAATTAAAAAAAAAAATTATGCATGATTTAGTCAGCAGATCAGCATTTTGTTTGAAGAAATATATTTTTATGTTATACTCTTCCGCTTCCTTTATATTTTCAAACACATAAAGATAGATAGATATAGTTATAAATTATGAAGAACACCTTTTGTTCTTATATTTTATATCTTCCAATTTATTTAATCAAAATTAATTGTTTGTGAACAACAATTTGACCATTCTTATAATTGTAAATGCAATATGAATTCATAAGAGAATAAAGTATTTTGTACTCATTAAAACTGTCTGGTTTTTTAGGAATAAAATTGCAAATCATGTTCAGATTTTAAGAATTCTATTTGAAATCATTTGTTCAACTATATTTTTGTCACTATAAAATTTCTTTTCTCGCTGCAATGTTATCAATAGTTTCGTTCTTCAAAATTAAAAATGAAAAAAAAATGCTTAAGTGATTCAAATTCATGATCCATGCTTATGCCGACACAATCTTCAGAAAGTTTCTCTTATTTATGACTGGAAAATGTTTTTTTGACTCTCCTCACTAAAGATTTAAAACGTACTTCCATCGAAAGTCATAAACTCATAAGCAATAGTTTGTGAGAATCTCATGACAGCAAACTTTACTTCAACTTTCATTTGTAATCCAAAATTGATTTTAGAAGTAGAGTAAAAAATTTGCAAAAAACATGAAAGCTGTATAAGAAAGTACTTTGTACAAGATTTCAAAAATAAACTAAATAATTTTATTATTTTTTTTAACCTAGTTCATTAAACTTATTCAATAATATATCTATAATATATTTGACATTCTGAGTATACAAAAATCAATTTTTCATTTATATGACAAAAATTGTGTAAAACGGTGAATAATTTTTCTTATATTTTTTACAGAGATTATAAAATGTATCATTCAACAACTTGATCTGTGGTAAAAATATAACAATTTAGTCACAGACAGGTACTTAGTGTTTTTGTTTGGAAACTACCACTAATAGCTTTAGTACGCACAAAATATTACTTAAGAATATTAAAGTATAGCACTTTATATCAAACATCAGATTTAATTAAATAAATTGTTTGGTATTAATACGATTTTACTTAATAATATTAATAATTTTTAATTTTTTAATTTTAAATTTTGTTATATAATGTTATATTGCGTAATAAGATATTTTACAATAGTATCATAAACAAAGAGAACGATATTTTTATCAAAATTTTGTTAGCATCAGAAGTGTATTAAAACATAACCATCATATTATTTTAATGATGATAATTTTTAGAAAAGTTAAAAATCCTTTTTCATTATCATTTGTGAAATAATTTCAGCATAAAACAAATTTTTACGAAGAAAAATGTGTGGTCCTTAACAGTATAAACTTTCTTTTGTTGAATATGTGTTAAATATGTTTAGTATATATAGAATTTTACTTAATTATCGAATTAAATAATATTTATACATATTTATGTATTTTAATAACATTGTAAAACTGTATATATATATATATACACAAAAATTTTTTTTAATCCATTATTTTACAAAAATTTTTTATCCATTATTATATGTATATATATATATATATATATATATATAATGGATTAAAAAATTTTTGTAAACAATAACTTCTTCAAGAAGACATTTTTAAGAGTAAAAGCAAAAGTTTCTTATCCACAATACACTTGTATTACACCTTCATTTATGATTGGATGCATATGCAGAAAAACAGAATCCTTTGTGTTCCAAGCTCAAAAATGATCTGCTCTTAAGGAGCTAAGCAATGCGTATGAGAAGCGTTTCAGGAATAGTTACACTTGAGGAAAGGCACAAAAAATAAGAAGATACTCACGGTCCATGTCGTTATCGTTGTATTCCTCCGGGAGTAAAGTGGCGGCCGTGCTTTCTACGGATAATGGGGCAGACGATTCCTGAGGCAGTGAGCACGTGTCCCTGTAAGCTGCTTTGTTCCGGTGAGCTCGTCGACCCCCATCCAGCAGTAGGGAGGGAGGAGGAATGAAGGAAGTTTTCTGTGATTGAGCTTTAGAAGATTCATTAATGAATAATTAGTTATAATATATAAAATACAATATTAATGTGTAAACAACCAAGTATGCAAGCTTATTTAAAGAATTAAATAAATCATTTTTAAAACAAAATAATATTTGTTTAATTATATTTTTGTCTGGCATTCATTGAGAAAAAAGTTAGATGTTAAGTTCAAAATCTTATATTATTTCATTTGTTTTATGCTTTTAAAAATAAGTCTTAAATTTATAATTGATTGTAGAAAAAACGTACATTGTATTTTAATCTGTTATATGTAGGTTGGTGAAACTTAGTCTTGTTTATAATCCTATTATCCAAACGAAGAGAAAACATTTTAAAAAAGGATAATTAATAATTTCTGCATTAGCATGTTATTTTATTATTTGTATTGAATTTCGTTTGTATGCTAAGTCACACACATTTAATATTCTATAAATTTTATTTAAGCATAAATTTGGCAATAATATTGGGAAAACGCTAGTCAGTTAAAATAAGGCAATTATGAACAATACTGTAAGCGATCAGAAAGAACTGACTTTGTTGGGGAAATTTTCATCTCGTGATTTTTCTTTACAACATTAACCATGCAAGATTAAAAGCTTCTGGAATAATTATCGCTTTGAAGGTATTGATGGAAATGAATCCCAATGTATCTTCGATGAAACTTGCTACTATAAGCTACTTATTTCATTCAAGATCTTTTCGATTAAACAGAATATAGCAATAGTCTAAAAGAGTTAAAGATTTTTAAACATTGTACAAAAGTATTTATGAAGTATTTACTAACCCATTTTTGTTAATTTACAATAAGTTCTTCAGAACTCACCAGAATTTCCCTTGTGTGTAATCAGCCCCAAAGCCAGTAGCCATGACCTGGCACTCAGCTCATCCTCTGCAGCCAAGATAAGGGGCGACCTCCCCTGACAAACGATCACGAGAGCATAAGGAAATCGAGAGGAGTCCGACGTGAAGCCGATGTGGACGCATTGCCCCAGGTCGAGGATGAGCTTGGGCCCTGCGATGCCAAGGGGTGCGGTGAACAGTTCGTCCTTTTCGTACATCTCTAAGCAGGGGCTTCGATCCTGAGTCTCATCCCTCAGGACGAAATATCGTTTGTGCCAGGCCTGAAATCAGACCATCAGTGCATCAGAATACCAATTCAATATTAAAATGCTGCACCAAAAATATGTAAAATAAATTAAATAAATAAATAAAATAATATCTAATTATATATACCTTAGAAACCGGTAAGTTAAAACACGTAATAAGGATTTGCGTAAATGGTTTCAGTTCGGGTTCTATAGACTTTATGGTAAGTAACTTAAAAATCTTCATTACGTAGCTTATTATATTAACAGTTTCACAACAAATTATAAATTATCTTTTTAATCCATTAATAAACCCCAGTGATTTTCTACCTAATTAAAAAATCATTTCTTAGTATTTGTTTACGGTTATCTAAAGTTTTATATTCAGCATGGAATTGAATTTAAAACATCAATACATTGAAGGTTACTCTTGTGTGGTTTTCATTATAATTTTGGGATGTCTTGGTATAATTTTGTGGCTTTTGTTTGGTGCCATTAGCAGAAACATCGAAACTATTTTGTTTGTAGGATCAATAACCCAAATGAAGCTGTTGATAATGAATATGTTGATACTTATTTTCATTTATACATAGTTGATGCTTTCTGTTTGAAATAAATTTTCAAATTTTATCGGTGCATGTATTATTGCCTAATATTGTATAATTCTATTTAAGCAATTCTAAGTGCCTTGTAATGTAAAATTAGGCCGAGATGGCAGCCGAATGGTTAGCGCTTTTGCCTTCGGTTCAACAGTTCGTGGGTTTGAATCCCACCTCCGGTATGGATGTTTGTAGTGGTTCGGAATTCACTTTAAACTGTAGGCCCAGGTCTAATTTTCCCTCGTGTGCTAAAAATGACCGCTGAGCGACAAACCAATCAACCATTGCAAAATTAGGTATTTGATTTTCTATTCGTATTGTTTAAGTTCCGAATTTTATGACATATATTTTGATAACTATAATTTTTATACATATCTCATTTGAAGCTACGTAAATATATAAATTTTTTCCTCATTGCTTTAATATAACATAATCTATTGTTGTTATATGATGCATTGCAAAGTCATTCATTATTAATAATGATGTTATGTGAATGAAAAACAAATTTGTTTCAATTTGTAAATAATACATACTTTAAACAGTGGACCTGCAATTTTAGAAGTAAAAAATTTTATTTTTAAATGTCAATGAAAAATTAAAGTCAATGACTCTCATTTTTAATATTTTTTTCATAAAATCACCGAACTAATTTTTTTCCTTTCAAAGTGGATAATTATAGAATAGCATGATTGAAAAATATTCCGCTCTTATATTGCTATGTTAATATTTTTAATCATTTACTTTTACTTTATCTAAAATGTTTAATTATTTATTGATCTATGATCAGTCAAATTCTTATAGTAAAGATAGATCCTGAAAAACATGATAGAAAGTAAGTGGGCATAGTGGAAAAAAATGAGAGAACATGCAACCTAATTTTTTAATTGTAATGGGAATGATGTTTAAAGTACAAAATGCCGGAAATGTAAATCACTCAGGACTGTTAGATTGCACAAAACATTGTTCCGTAACATTGTCATAACACCTTGGAGTCTGATGGTAAAAACCTCACTTCTGATGGCCTCCACTAAATTAGAGACATACTTTGGATTCTGTCTTAGACGTACTTTCACAAAAGGTTACATGGATTTAAGTCTGGACTTTATGAGGCTTATTCTATAAGGTGAATTTATCTGAATCAAATGCAATCAAACGCTCAGTAAATGTCGTGCGCATTCATGTGAAAACGTCAGCAAATCTATGGTGATGGGAACCATCCTGCATGACCCAATTCTGGCGTATGATACTGACACTGCTTACTTTTGAGCCAAAAGTATGCTTCAGTCCAGTCACCACACCGTTAATGAATGTCGGACCAATTATCATACAATTATCACCTCACTGGGTGTCCCTCCTTTTGAAAACCTGAATGGCAGTGGATGCTTGTCGAGCAGTAACTTCACTTCATTTATTCTTATAAAATTTTCAACTATAAATAATTTTTAATAGATGGTCAATGATAACGAATTGTTTATTATTTATTTCTCGTAATCAAACATGCACCTAAAATCAATCATTGCTATGACAACGTAGATTTATAGTTATGTCCATACATTTGAAATCAGGAACTTAAAATATTTTTGTCATATTTTTAAATCAATCTGAATGTACTTTGATGCCAAGTGGTATCTATTTTATCACCTAAATATGCTACTTTAAGACATTTATAAGTAGATAGAATTCATTAATATTCATTTAGGCTACGTGGAGGATTAAAGTCAGATGTCGTCAAGAGCAAAAAATGCCGAATTCTACGAAGTTTGCGAAATCTTGTTTTTTTGCTTAATCACTGGAAGTTATTAATTGCAAAACATAGCTTGATATTTGCAAATGAATTTAATTATCGAGCATTGTGGTGTTCATTTTTAATGAACGAGTAAATTATTTGAATTTGAGGTATTTGCTTTTTCGTACCATTGTTTTATATGAGAAAATTTGCTCTGTTTTACTCATATTGTTTTGGCCCACCTACCATTCATTGGATATGAAAAGGGAAAATTCAAAATAAATGTATGAAATTCCTCAGATAATTACAGGTGTATGATTATGAAACTTTATTTTCACAATAACAATTTACCATTATTATAAAAACGAACAAATTTCCATTTTTTAGATGGTTAAAGTTGAATAATTACATTATTGTTATACTTTTTTAAAGTATTTCATTAAAATGGCTTAAATTAACATTATTTCATTCATTTATTTTTTAATTTTTCAAATTTTGTATTAGATTTTTTTATCTTAATTTTATGACCTAATAATTTCAAATTTTTATTAATGATGTAGTGCAATTGTGTACTTACTGAAAACTATATATATCCTTAAGTTTTTGTAATTCGTACAATTCTATTAAAAACATTTATTTATTTATATGCTATTAAATTGAATTGTAATTAAAAACAGTTATTTTGAGAAATACTAAAATTTTTATTTTATAATCATGTTTTAAAGCTTCAAGCATTTCATATATTTTTTGTGAAATATTTCATACATTTTTAATTATATATATATATAAAATTATTTTTTCTAATATAATTAATTCTTAATATAATTATTGCATTTACATACATATTTAGAAATAATAGTTTATAAGTATCGATATTTTCTATATTTTCTTAAATTATTTTTATTATTTAAAATAACCCCATTTACATCCATTAGGATTGCTTCAATAATTTAATTATCTTCAGTTTGCAGGGAGATAATTGGGAACACAATGCTCACATAGTTTAAAATTTAAATAATATCCTCGTCAAATATTATTTGAATAACTTTGTTGAATATGAGTTTCTTCTATACACAATAATTAATATCTGATTTCATTTTTTTGTGAAAAATGATATTTTATTTATAATGAAAATAGTTAAAATGGCTAGAGTTAATTTACACAATTAAAGTACATTTAATAAATAAATAAATAAATTTTTAAATATCTAAATGAAATATATGTTTAAAAATATGAATTTGGACATTTCTCAAACGTTCTGTCTAAATACTTTTCGATTTTTTCTTAAATATTCTTTAAAACTCATAAAACCAAGATTATGTCCTATTCTCTTGTAAGGATATAAATGAGAAAAATGCTTAACTTATAGAATTACACAGACAGCATTCAATATAATTCTGAATCCTTGTTTCAGCATTGTTCAGGAAGATACAAATGCAACCCCTGCATTTCATGGAACGCTACTGAAAACTCTTAAAAGGTACCATAGACTGTTAATTTCTTTTTCTTTTCCGTGTGATACAATTGTGGAATGACACTCGTGAGAATTCCCTATTCTTCCTTTAAGACCACCCTCCTCCCTCACTGAAAGGTTTACTGCTCGAAGTTGCCGTCAAATAAGGAAGAAATGGCTATAAAAATTTACGGCCTGTTTCCTTAATTCAAAGAACTTGAATCTACAGAGGCTAAAAACCATAGGTTATTTACCGATTGAGGTGAAATGTTGTCTTCTTGGGTATTGAATAACTGTGATTGTATAACATTTGATATTGCACTTATTGCCTGATTCTAATAATTTTATATAAAAGCTTTGGAAAATGAGAGAGAGAGTAAAAATAAAATAAATTAATAAACTATCATTTTAAGGAGAATAATTAACTATACTTATAGTACACAATGACAACTAGTCTGATTGTTTGCAACATCCAGGTGTCACTTATGAAGGAACATGGCAAACTCTTAAGTATCGACCAGGATTCACCATTGTCTGTTGATAGAAAATCACTCTTCAGAGAGAAATTTTTTTGGTTTGATACCACATAATGTTGAGCAATAGGAGAAAAACATTGCATTTTCACCTTCAACACAGGTATGTCAGGGTGGCTATTTGAGAATTTTTTCCCCTTTCAACACATGAAAATGGCACGCCATCCATTAACTTTCATTCCGAAAATGAATTCACTTAGTATGTTAAAATGCCTAACAACAATTTTAGGGTGTTTATTTATCCAATATTGATATCAAAATTATTTATAAGAAAGAGAAGTTATTGTAATATTTCATGCAATTGTTCAATAAATCTTGGTTTAAATATACAGATAATATGAAAATTACTCATTTAATGAATTAATTTATTTAAAATATGCATTTCTACTTTTACATACTTTTTTAAGTATTATTATTTTTTGACTTCACTTTTAATTATGTAATGAAAAATACTATTTTATATTACATTATTTTTTATGCGCATCTTTTTCTAGATTTTTCTATTCAATATTAAAAAAAATTTCAAGCAAATATTATTGAAATGCAAATTTTTAAGGAATTAATTAAAGTAATTTATCTCAAGGAAATACAAAGGAACCGTATCAAGAAAAAAATGGAAATTAGGAAGAGTAAAACATGTTTTTCTTAGAAAAAGAAAGTAACGCAGTTACCTAATAAAACTAAGAAAATTCTAGAAGCTCATTTTCTTTTATAAAAATAAAAGTATATGTAAAATAAAATTTTTTCCTTTCAGTAAAGTTAGTGTTCAAAGTCAAAGATATTAGCATGGATTGCTTCTGTCATGGGCAAAATAAAATTATTAAGGAAAACTATTGTATTTATTTTTGCTATGGAAGACATATTTAAGTTAAAGACATTTATTGAGCATAAACAGATAATTTTTATCAAAGGAAAGGCATATGAATTGTATCTTTTTGTGTACTTGATTATTGCTTTAAATATGTACGTACTAAATATTTTACATTCATAATTTGCGGGCAATTTTAAATAACTTTTATATGTCTAAGAAATTTATATTTTAACAATATTATGATTATTCTATTGTGATTCTATATTATTGTCTCGATACAAAGTTTAAATAATTACATTTAGTAAAAGACAGATATACATAACAGATTTCATTGTTAATAATATGATTTCCTTAGGAAATGATATATATATATATATATATATATATATATATATATATATATATATATATATATATATATATATATATATATATATATATATATATATATATATATATATATATATATATATATATATATATATATATATAATATATATATATTCACATTATAAATCATTATTTATTCAAATAATTGATACAACTTGTTACCATTTAAATATTTGAGGGAAATTTTAATTTATAAAAGTATAAACACGAAACGTAAAATACGGTATATTTAAGAAATATATTATCAATAGTTCAATCTTAAAATATGAAGTGCTCTATTTCTAAAGATTTCTCATTACTATGAAATAAATTTATTATAAAAAATATTAGTATACGCAAATATTTTTCTAAAATACTTATTAAGAAATTTAATTTATTCAATGTCTTCTAAATATAAATTAAATGTTCATATTATTTCTTAAATTTATTTTTATCATAAAATTAATATTTTAATTCATTTCATTATATTGTTTGTATGTTAACAAAATAACATTTAATGAGCTAATGAAATATACTTCTTAGAACATATAAAAAATAAATCCCATATTCAAATACAATATATTAATAGGTTTGATAATATGTTTTTGGGATTTTGTTAAAAAAGATTTTAATATTTAATTTCCATAGAATATGGTTATTGAAATAAATTTATCATAAAAGAAGAAAGCTATTTATAATGTATACATTTTAATTACTTTTTAGAAAATCAGTTATAAATATATGAATTAGTATATCAGTTATAAATGTGAAGAATAAATGTAATTTCATTGGAAATATATAGAAATATCAATAATTTTCTTTAATTCGTATTAATGAGCAGTAACTTAAATGACTAGTGATTTAAAATAGTGAAACATATAATAGTTGTTAAAATGAACAGAAATAAGTAAATAATAATACAATTAATTCTCTTCATGTAAATTTTAATGAAATAAGCTTAATTTTATGTAAGTAGTAAAATATTTTGTGCTTGTTAACACACTTTTCAAACTACGATTATTCCAAACAGATTAATCTAAAATAATTAAATTAGATAGAACAGCATATGAAACACTGGACATAAGGCATTTATAGTATAGTTTTAATTAAAAGCAGTTACTGAGAATTTTAATTATGTCTTAGTTTTAAAGTTAACTATAAAACTGGTAGTTTCCTTTAGAAATTATTTTGCACAAATTAATTAGACTGGGTATTTACCAATAAATTGATTAACTACGTAAGATGACTGTGTAGTTAGGAAGGTAATGAGTTAGGAAGTTTATTAAAGGATTATTTTGTGAATAAGCATGTTACAGTAAGCAATAAATTATAAACTATATTAAAGCAAATTTATTTTTCAGAAGTTCTTTGAATTAAGAAATATTACAAAATAATATTTTAACACTTCTTTAAGTGCAGTCCAAGGGCTGGTTTTATGTTGTTCTTTAGCATTTAAATATTTATCACTTAATTTGATATCCAGGATAACATTTCATAAATAGTAGGCCATCCCAAGCACCATCCCGAGAGATGCAAAAGATTGAAGAACATAAAATCCTGCATATTTATAAGCATCTACTCCTACAATAGTGATGCAGATCATAAATTCTAACCCTTGTCATTGGTATCAAATTCGGGAATTTTCTCTTAGAAAATTATTCTATTCTTATTCTACAACTAAGTCACAGGGATCCTAGATACAGCTTCAGGAACAGTCCTAACAACAGCAAAAGTCGCCAAAGTTAATCTTCAAAGTTAAAGATATTATCATGGATTGCTTCTTTCATGGGCAAAATAAGAAATAAAATTATTAAGGAAAACTATTGTATTTATTTTTGCTATGGAAGACATATTTAAGTTAAAGACATTTATGGCGCATAAACAGATAAATTTTATCACAGGAAAGGCATATGAATTGTATCTTTTTGTGTAATTGATTATTGCTTTAAATATGTACGTACTAAATATTTTATACGTGATCGAATATATGTGATATACGTGTTCATTAGATCTGTAGAATTGAAGGTCCAGTGGTTGGTCATTGAGCAGTTACCATGTGTGTAATTGTTTGGAGAAAATTTCCTCCTCCTCCAGATCAATGTCAAAATTGAAGGAGTGGATTCTCTGGTGGTGCCATATATCTTAGGAGATTAGAACACTGTCGTACATTTAACTTTGTGATTCACTATTTAAACGAAGGAAGCACCCTTCTAAATTAGTTTCACATAGCCAATGGAATAGCGAGCTTGGTGTCCAAGTGTCATATAAGTTACAAAAATAACAATTGCGAAAGTAGTAAATCCCTTTAAAATCCACAGAGTGATTTGTAATCTGAAGATACTTTACATTGTCAGTGGTCCGTGAACCATATGACTCAAGAGAAGAGATCTGGAAAAGTTCCAAAAAATCATCGCGAAAGATGGGCATGCAAAAACCAGGAATGCCTCTGTTGTTGTTTAACAGTTCCTAATACCAAACTCAAAACTCTTTGAAAATTATATTTTTCTAGCGTTGGGACACATTTATGATTTTACCATTTATTTTGGAGACATTTTCTTAAAGAAAGTTGTTCTTTGGAAATGAAAATATTTTACTAATTAATTAGAAGCATTTCCCTCTTGATAGACAGAATATATACGAAAGTCATCTATATTTTAACTTTTATTGGAAAATGTGATCTTTAAATAACATCTTATACAATATTTATTCACAGATAGAATAGAAAATAATGTATTTAAAATTATAAATATTCTTAGAATTATAAGCTTCTTTGGCTCCCTTTAAAAAAACAGTAAATGAGTTTTCAAAGAACTACAACAATTACTGAGGTAAAATGATTATATTATTGATATAATAACAATATTACTCATGAATAAAATACATTTTAATTGAAAGAGACTGGAAAAATTCCTTTGATCTGATATTTTATTATATCCTTCATTCATATATTGCATATTATGTATTACATATATCATTATAAATACTTAAAATAGGAAATAAGTAATGCAATTATAACAAAAATGTCATTGAAGTTATAAATTAAATATTTGTTTCCTTTTTTAATATTTAATATGCTTATTAATGTAACGTAGTTATTTTCACTTGGGGATCATACATCAAAAATGTAATATTATTCTTACATTTCTTTCAATCAGAAGCTCATAAAAATCTAAATATATAAATCAAATATTAAACATAATTAAATTTGTAGATATAGATCTGCTTTATACAAATACTTTGAAAATCAAAAATTAGGAATAAAAGTTCCTTATTAAATTTCTTCAGTTATTTGAAACCGTTGAACAGCTATTTTTCTACTCAGCATGAAAGCTTATTTTTATTTTATTGAAGTAATCCAATAAATTAATCTTCTTCTCCTACATAACACAAAATGAGATGATTTAAACTCCAAAATCAAATATAAGACATCATAAGATTTCTTACTTGCGTTTCCATTTCGATGGTGAAGTAAACATTAAGGGTTACATATTAAGACGCTAAAATAGAAATCACGTGTCTCACTCTCTCATTCTCTCATACAATTGGTTCAAGGGCTTAGGAAGTTTGTCTTTCTCAGTTACTGTTTTTTAAAAATAAGATAAAAATAGCGTAATCTCAAAAATAAAAGGTAGTATTTTTAATATAAAATTTAAACATACGTTAAACGCAAACATAGGAATATAAAAATTTGTAAACTGCTATTGATGAATGCATCACAAAATATTTGAGTAATTTGTACATGGTAATATTTTTCATGTAGTGTTCAATAGTAATGCATATAAATTACATTATCCACACCATAAATGAAGTTTCTTTACCGACAACTAAATATAGCAAACGATGATATTTAGAATTCCACATGATAATAATCTGAGTTTTAAATTGTCTTAAGTTACAGCAAAATCCGTAATTGGAATTGTTTTATAATTTATTTTCAATTTTCAATGTATCGTTAGGTTTGTTACAATTAATTACAGCGTTGTAATAAAATAATTATTCACATACTTTTATATTTAATTTTATTCTCAGGTTCCGAAATAGAAAACCCAAAAAATGGTGAAAAGTAATAATTTTTTATATGAATTTGTATTTAGAAAATATCGAAATTGATATAGAAACAGACAAAACATTTTTAAAAATTGTCTGTATATATATATATATATACATATCTTTTTTATGGAAAATCTACGTCTATTAGTTTTTTTTGAGGAGCTGGGGAGCTGGAGGAGAATTATTTTTATATAATATGAAGATTATTTTATATAATATGTTAAAAAAAAATAAGAAATAAAAATTGGAAATCCCCTCACCACATTTTCTTTCCCACTTTTTTAAATGCCTGGATAGTAGAAGAAATTCTGAGAGTTTCGTGATTAAGAGTAGAATATGTTACTCAAACTATCTTACTAAATGACCTTAGGCTTGAAGACTGTGTCCGACTGCACTATAAAAATAAAATTATAATTTGAAATCTGTATAAATTTATTTTATCAATCTTATTAATCTATCTTGTTAAATAATCACTCTCGTCTATTACTTTTAAACTCCTTGTCTTATCGTCATGTCATGAAATCTTTGGAAATAACTTTCATTTAAGACACAATCTTCATAAATTTCAATAACCGTATTGCAATGCCTTCTTTATAATTCTGTTTCATAGTCTTATAATTACTAATTTTAAAATCTTCAATGTATGGCGTGCGAAACTTACTATAATTTTTCATGTTGTTTCTTAAATTGAAATTATTGGGGGTCCAGTCTTCATGACGAATTAACTAATTCCGTATAAAATTATTACCACGAATAACATCCATATGTATATTGAATTTACAAGCTAATGTAAATAAAAAGGGAGAGTTGAGTGTTGTTTTCTCATAATATTTATTATAAATCTCTTACATCATATTTTCAATGACTTTAACAGAAAATGCTTTCTGAGTAGTTATAATATCGTAATTATATCAAAGTGAAAAAATTTAAAATAAATATGTAAAATATTTTGTATGCATTTCTCATGTTTAATGAGCATAACATGACTTTTTGTGCTCGTCATGAAAAAAATTTATATTTAATTGCAAATTGTTTATGTTTACCAAAGTATTCAAACTGTAATTCATTTGATGTTGTTATTAATAGCTTTGCCCGTTGGTCTTTGTTTGCACTTCTTTTGTCTTTTACATCACCCCCTTTGGAATAAAACTCGATTATTATTTATTAAAATTGGATTTCAATGATTTCGTAGACACAGCAGCCGTAGACATCTGTGTCTTAAACTTCTGAATATATATTTGGAATGCAATTATTGGTTATTAAGTAAGAAATTAGAATCTTAAATATGTTCTTAAAACATGGTTGTTTGTATATTTGAGCTAAGAATTCATTTCGAAGTATTTATAGCGTGTTGTTTCATTATTGCTTATTATATTTATTGTTGTTGAAACGTTTTTGGCTTTATTTATTACATGATTGCCAAATGTTTCGATTGCGAAGCATAATTTTGGATGAGATTGGAAGACTCTTATCGCTTAATTTTGAAATAACATGAAGTTTTCAGAAAAAAGGAAAATTTTGTTTACCTATTTTTGTTTACATTCTTTAGTTATACTTTATTCGTTATATTATGTTCCCATTACTTCTAGTTTTGTGCCTTAAGAGAGTGATTATCGTGAGAGAAATTATTCGATCTTCGAGACCTTAGATGAAAAAAAGTGAAGAATGATTTTTCTTTATTCTTAAGGACTATTTTTTACTATTTTGGATTTATATGAATATTTTTCTCTAATTGAAATTGTTCTGATTCATACTTATATTCCAGTATATAGATTCAAAAATATTCTAATGATTTTGTGAGATGAAGACTTACAAATGTTGCCAACTATTATATTATTATATTTTGACATATACTTTTTTTTACTTGTCATCGTGGTTTGTCAATTTGATCTGTGGAAATTTGGCTTTCTTAACATCATCATTCTGCTTCAGATTAATTACATTTTACTTATTAAGCTGTAAGCTTAAAACCTAATTTAATTATAAAAATAAAATATATGAATTTATATTATAAGTAGAAGGTTTTCCAATTCAAATGGTGGTTGCAATATACCTCACAAGCATAGGAGTATGCAGACTACTGACCAAAACGAAAGACAGAAATATGAAACTTTCCTTCTGGTGACACTGTCCTAAAAATATTTCACTGGTTAATAATGCTTGAAACACCAGACATTTCAAATTCAAGTAAGCTGATTAAGGAGACAATTCCGGGTCTTTTTCTGGGAGTGAAATCCATTTTTTTAAATATTGGTCAAAGGCAGACAATTCAGACAGTCAAGCACTTCATTCAGCAATTGAATCGCTATTAAAAGGAAAAAGTTTTGACATGTCATGATCCTGCAGTCAAACTGGTTTAGACTAAACATAAGCAGTCAGTCATTTGTTGTAAGAACAAACAGTTAAAATTGGTTTAAAGTAGAAAATTCTAGAAAAAAAGCAATTTTTTTTATAAAAAAAATAAGTTTGCCTAAAGTGATTCGCACACTGTAGTGTAATACTATAAATAAAAAAATATTATACATAAGCAATATCATACATAAAAATTACTAAGTATATGTAATTTTAAACAGTAACTTAAAGCAAACAATATGGAATATAAAAGAAATATTTATAAAAGCAAAAATGAGCAATATAAACGGGTATTTAAGTATTCAAAATAATCAATAGAACAAACTAAATAAAAATTATACTGCCCTCTTAAATTTTTTTAGTAAAATCCACAAATGGAATAAAATGTTTTTAATTTTCTTTGCCATAGCGCAATTACTAGAGATGTTAAAATTGATTCATCTTGAATATTACAACTATTCTCGCGCGATCTCTATCACACAAGAAAAATCCTGGTTGGCCAGATAAATTAATCTTTCCGCCAAGAAATCACCACATTCAGATATTTGTAAGATGTATAAGTACAGCATCTCTGCCGACATGTTTAAAAAATGAAAACGGCATTTCTGATAATAATCTGATCCGCTGATTTTTAGTAAAAAATATTTTGATAAAATGGGGCATATATTTACATTCATCGACGCAAGAGATTAAATTTTTGATTAATTTAATGAATATTTGCACAGAAATACAATAGAAATAAACGATTTGCTACAAAAAATGTGTAACAATTAACTGTCGGTGATTGTATCCATTTTGCAAAATATAAATATTTTTCGCTGCATAGATCAATAATCTAATTTTAAATTTTGGCATATATTTTTAAAGAAAAGCAAATTTTTAAAATGAGGTAGATTAAACAAATAATTAAATAAAACTTAAACCAATAATTTAAGATTTTATTCACTAAAATTAAAGTAATAGTCCAAACTCTTTTAAATATTTTATAATAGATTAATTGAATACTTAATTTGTTTAACTTGATACATATTTCTGTAAATAAAGAAAAAGTCATATGCAAGTCAATATATCTGATTATTTTGTTTTGAATAAAAGAAGTTTCCTCGTGTATTAAATGATAATAATATACTTCCATACAAAATAAATGCCTTATGTGGAAGATATCTGAATAAATCAAAAACAATTAATTGTATTTTTTCACTAATAATAAAATTTTGGAACACATTTTTTTAACTCAGAAAAATTGGCATATTTAATTTTTATAAAAATACTAAATTTATTCTATTCTTGTAAAATTATTTAATCTTGTTTTTTGACGAATGAAAATATATTTGTTTGCGTGCATTTCGTTGGGTTAAATTCAACAAAATTAAAAACAAATACTCCATGATATTTAAAGACATATTTATTCAATGTTTAAAGGAATGCAAATAATTATAAAATTCAGTTTCGTAATATTTAATGATGTTTTTTTAGCTCACAATACAATCATAAAATTGTTTAAGAATTCACAAAGTAAGCTTCAAATCATAATTTAAATATATTTATATGTGGATGACATTTGTAAAGATGTGGATCATCTTAAAATTTAAGCAATGCCTTCAAAATTATTGAATCAGTAGAAGAAAACTGTGAAGTTATTTGTAAACATGAAGTAACATTCTTCCAATAAACCAATTATACGAAATCTGGAATATATTATCGGGAAAGGGAAAAAAAATCAGAGTTATTTATTTGATAGATTCTTTAGTATATTTTTCATATTCTATTTTAATAGAATAATCTATTTTAATAATATAATTAGTATGCTTTTCATATTCTATTTTAATTTGTACAGGGAAGTCATAATAAAAATTCTTTCATAAATAGCATCCTACTGTTCAAACAGAAGAACAGAAGGCTGCAAGATTGCATTCCGTTTACCCTTTTACACTCGTATTGTTTGTTGCATATAGGCTATATACCAGATGCGCTCACGGAAATGCGAGAAAAAAATTAGCACCAAAATTAACTAAACCAAAGGCGCTTTTTCTCAAAAAAAAAAAACATTAATTAATTTAACACAATAAACAATCGAGATGGATTACAGAAGTACTATATACATTTATCGAGTATTTTCTGATCATCTTGCCCGCAAACCACATTCTGTAACGGTGAGGGAGAGAAAAATTTCAATTTGCAAAAAAAAAAAAAAAAAAAAAAAAAAAACCAGAACAGATTAAGACGAAATTGCACAAGATTTGCTGGTTTTAATCTTGTCCAAGACGATGTAAGGAAACTTACTCTTTGTAAAAATTTTCCTTGACCTACAAAATTGCGAGTCGATGGGCCGCGTGTTCCAAGGTGGATCATAACTGATCAGTTGTGAGTCTTTGCACATGAAGAGTCTCTTTCTTTCTCTCTCTCTCTCATGGAGTTCTACAAGTCTTTCAACTTCACCACACCTTAAAGGATACACCGAACATGTTAGACCAATTCTTAACCAAAAATCATATGGAGTTACACCCGGTGAACGTAGTGGCTATACAGTAGGAAAGGTGTCACTAGTAATATAAACCTCAGTTTAAGGAGCCTTTGTTTACTTTTGGTGCTATAGTGCTTTCATACATCCATCGGTATGTGGTTGCGCACCATTCTGCATGAAAATGGTCCTTGTAAGGATCCGCCATTGTTGTAGTTACAGAGCAACAAACGTCAGCAGCATATCAGGGTACCAGACTTCACATAACGAAATACGTAGCTGGCACACGTCCAGCGATTTCCTCAAAGATGAATAGCAGAAGGATGAATGAATGTCATTGTGAATCTACATCAGGCAGTACCTTTTACAAACTGTTAAAGAATTTCAGTGTAGATGCAAGGATTCTCCTAATCCCGAATGTGGCACTTCTGAGTGTTGACTGTTTTGCATAAAGATTCCTCTTCTTCCCTAGTATTCATATCTCAACATTTTTCTTATTGAGTCATAATAAAATTGAAGTCATAAAATTGGTTATTTACTGTAGAGTTAGATGAAATTGATTTTCTATTTTTTGATCAAATTATCTACGCAAAAGAACAAATTGGAAACACATGATGATACTATAGATAATGAAACCTTTGTGTAAAAATTTTTCATAGCCGTCAATTTTTAACTTGTTTTCGATCGAACGATGAATTGAATGTGGTCTTTTTATTAATTCTGAATACGCTTCATATTATTTTTTTTTAAAAAAAGATAAGATAGATAATATAATATGAAAAATGGTTAGCAATTATTTTATCTGCTAACATTTTATACAATGTAAACCTAAATCGGGAAATTAAATTAAAACTGAATCTGTTTCGATTACTGTAAAAAAATGTATGACTTTCTCTATATATAACTGTCAAAAGAGAAATTAAATGTACTTCTATTTCTTAAGAAGGAACAATTATATGAAATAAACCACAGATTTTAAAAAAATGAATTTTGATCTCACACTGTAACAAGTTGCTATTATTAGTTATCCAAATTTTACAACTATTTTTTATCGAAACGATTATTTTTTAATTTTACTATTTTTAGTATATTAGTTTCCTTATAAAGTTTTATTACATTTATAAATGATATAATTATTTATTTTTCTTTTCAATATTATACATGTATAAGGAAATGTCAAATCACTGATAAAATATGAAAACACATGGAAAAAAATTCATAACTAATTTCTCTAAAATGCTAGCATGTGTTGTATTGATTTGTTCCAAATCACGTATACGTTATTTAAACATTAATTTTTTTTATATTAAATAATGATATATTTACGCAACGAATATATTACTTATCGTTGTACTCAAAACAAGTAAGGATTATAATTATTTTCATTTACATTTGAAAACAAATTTACGTAATTTGCTTAAAGGTTTTTTTAATCCCTACAAGCATTTTTTTTCTTATTCTTTCCATCTTGAGCATTTTGAAGCCAAATTCTAAGTTATTCCTCCAATTTCTGGTATAGAATATTTAAATTTTTCTTGTGTTGTCAAACATGAACTGAAAATAAAAAATAGAAAGTAAACAAAAGTTCAATTGCAAATAATTTTTTTCAATAATTGGAAAAATTTACTAGAGTATTTAAAAAGCATAAAAAGTTAATTTAAAAATCAAGATAAACAAAACTAGCTTTTTTAATTATGGGCTATTTTCCATATCCTTATTTGATAACATTTGTAAAAATAATACGATTTACACAGAGAAATTATTTCATAATTTAATATTTAAATAAGTTTAGGTACATTTGTTTCTAAAAGGTTTTACCGAACAAATTTTTATGAACAATGTTTTTTTTTCATGAATTGAAATGCCAGAATAAACAGAGTTTTTAATATTGAAAAATACCATCTTCTATTACTAAAGAGTTTTAGGACTTTTTCAATTTTGTGGGAATAATGAAGTCTCAAATTTATAAGCTAAGAATATTTCATAATTAAATTTTGAACCAAAGTAAAAACGCCAAACATTGAAAAGTTACAGTAACCTAACTATCAGTTCAACAATTCAGAGATTTGATTTGTATTTCGGGTGAGGTTTCATATATTGTGAGATAGACTACAATTAGAATTACTAATATATAATATAAATTTGAAAAATGTTGATAACATAAAACTGTTTAACTAGCAATTTAAAGGGGGAGGTGATATATATATATATATATATATAAGTATTCATGTATATAATACAGAAATTACATAAAACTAAGATATGCATGAAAAAATTTATTTTATACTTTTCGATTTTGGTTTAGTTAAAAATAGTGACAAATAATCGAACTAATTGAATTACATAATAAAATTTCAAACATGCACTATTTAAAAAATCAATAAAATATTCAAAATAAAATATTTTACTATTTCTGGTTTATATAATTGAGGAAAATGATCAATTTATAACAAGCATTTTCTATTTTAGTTTAAAAAAGTTGTGTATGATACAACAATTAATGAATGTTTGAAAATAACATATAAAGAATGAAACTTATTTCAATGTAAAACAAAACATTTACCTTAAATATTTTGTATAAATGATGAAAAAACTAAAAACAAATAATGTATAGAAATGGAAAACATTACTTTTCGCTGATAGACTGAATTATTATTATTAATGAAATATCCTAAAGATCAATTTTATGTACAGATTAGTAATTAGGTGGAGGTATTTTCAACTTGTAATCTTGGTATCGTTGTCCTATTTGCGAATATTAAAATTAAAATTTATCCAAGCTTACAAGTAAACAAGGATTACAATAAAGTAAAACGCATTAATTAAAAAAAATATCACTTTGAAATTTTTGGTAACAAATTATAACTATAAATTTTTAAATAAGCCCTTTTATACTGAAATTCATAAACTTAAAGGATTTTTTCAAATGATATCCTTTAGATCATGAAAAATTGGTGTCAGATAGTAAATACGATTTATAAATAACAAATACATGCATTCAAATATTTGACAAACTAATTTACAATGACAAACAAAAGTTTACCACTTTTTTATTGTCTTGTTTTACCCACAATTTTAGCATTACTAGGAATTTAATTGCTGAATCTCGGCAAGATTCACCAAGCTTTAGTTTAAATTGGAATGAGGAGTTCTGCAAAAACTACATATGAACCAAGGGAATATATGTATTCAACGGGTATCATTGAAGAAACCTTAACTTATTATATTATAAAACTACATTATTTAACTTATTATTAATTTTATGAAACATGTTCATATAAATTATCTTTATATATATATATATATATATATATAACTTAAATGTAAGCCAAGTCCATATATGTGCATAAATCCATGATTAAATATGGTACTTACACTTTATCTTCTTGAAAAGTTTCACCAAAAATGTGTCATGAACAGTTTAAAATTTTAATCCCTTTTTATTTCTAAATTGTTAAATTATAAGCGTTTGAAAATTTATATTTCTTATTATATCAACATATGAAATATATTATAAAAATGGCATGATTAAAGGTTTCTGGGCTGGTTAATATTTTATTCCTAACACCGTGATGAAATACTCCTCATTCTGTGACTAATATATAAAGGAGATAAACATTTTAAAATTTCGTTATGTTGTGATTAATTGCTGCAAAATTTTCTCCACAAAAATTTATATTATTTCACAATACAATAAATATATATATTCTTAAGTAAATAATGCGTCTATCTAATAAAAAAATACATTAACATTAATAATAAACGTCTTATTACCTGATAAATCTTTTGGATCAATTAAAAAACAATGAATTCTCCATCATTCCATATTAAAGGCTAAAACAAGCTCTTTGCATTTTTGAAGTCACAGTGTCCGTATTATAAGGTATAAATAGTAAAAATCTGCTATTTGTTCAAAAATAGTCTGTATATAATGAACAGAATTATCTGTACAATCTATTCATATCACAGTAAAATACGAATTTATAGAAATTTTTGGTGCATAAAATTAAAAATTAGCTATAAAAATATAGTTAAATAAAAACAATTAAAACAAATATATTGAACATTTCTCTTATATAACTACAGTTTGCTGGCCAACATCCTCCCAGTCCTCCAGGAGTTGACCTGTCGATCTGCCATTTATCATATAGCAATCACCCGGTTGCCTCTGATCAGCATTTATCCGTGGCTCCGAGCCGGAGCAAACATGAATGGCTTGCCATGGATTGCATAGAAACCAGTTTGGTTATCATAGGCATACCATATTTTAACGCCAGTTTGTGTATACTAAGCAAATTTACATGCATATTTAATAAAGGATACTTTAAAAAAAAATGTCTTTCGAAACCTCATATTGCCTTATCACTCAATAGTATACGGCTTATATATTACATATATATATATATATATATATATATAAGGAACTTAAGCATTTATAATATGCCATAAAATGTAACTGAAGTCTAGAAATAGAAATGTAGAAAGAATGCATTACCTCTTGAAAGAGTATACAAATCAAATAAAGCATTAAAAGTACGTGCAGCATCCTTCCGTTTGATGCGAGAAACAGAGAGCGAGAGAAAGCAAAGAACTCGCCTCGCGACTACATTACGCAACATAGAATTTTATTTCATATTTTAGTGATATAGCAATGCAGTGAAGTGCATTAGAAAAGGGCTTCGTACAACTCTCAGCGTTCTAATATTTGAAGATTTCAAGATCTTGTTCTTTAAGAGGCAAAGAAAACATTTAAAATTATGTTTCGAAATTTCTAGTGCACAGCCATTCTAATAAATATTATCGCTTACACTTTCCGGTAAATTCCTCTTACAGCTGGAATATTAAAATAATTTAAAAAATTATCTATCTATATATATATTTTGAAGAATATTTTTAGAGTTTTGTGACAACATAATGAATTATTTTGAAAGCACTTTATTGTAAATAATTAATATTGTATGGAAGAAAAAACATTTATATTACTGCTATTGTTTCTATTTCGTACTATTCCTGTATATAAAATGTGATATCTCACTGAATTTTGGAATCTTGTCTACTTTATTTATTTATCCTAAGATAATAAAAAATGGCAAAGTTATTTTTTATCATTCATTGTCATTAAATGAGACATCAGTATGTAACTATAATTTAAATTTATAGCTATGCATTTTTTGTTCTAAAAAGGAATGAGTCTGAATACATATGTAATATTTCAATTTGTATGACAAATATTGCTTTTTACTGTGTTTAAGCTTTTTTAACAATAAAGTTTACGTTTCCAAATGCCTTGAAGGAAAATCTCAATCCTTTCATTTGATTTGCAGGAGTTTCTTTTATTTTTAATGAACAGAAAAATAAATTTTTATTGAAACATTTTCATTCATTTGTTGTATATTGGAACATATGTTAAGAATTCTTTCTTCCCAATAGTTCACAACCTTTACAAGATAATTTGGGATAGTTGCATAATTTCAAAAAAATGCCTGAAATATAAAATGAAAATAAAATGCCTGGAAAATAAATTTTCGTTTTGTATCGATAATCAATTTTTTTTACTAACATTCCTTTAATGATTTCATTAAAATTGTCAGGCAGGGATTTCATCGAATATTATTATAAAATATTAAACATAAATTGATTGTAAAACTGATTTATCATAAATATAAATATTTTTAAATATTCTTTTCTATTGATAAATATGCTAAAAGTATTTATTTTCAACTAAATTACATACAATGTTTGCAACCATAATTCATTTTACTAATTATTTAATGTCTTAAGCATTTTTTAAGATGTTTATTAGGAATGGAGGTTGTTAGGAACATTCTTCTTTCATTGGAACCAATTTAAAATTAAATGAAAAGATTTAAGCAAAGAAGTTAGAAAATAAAATACCTTTTTACATTTTTTATCTATGGTGTATTGAGAAAATTATTCAATTAATTTTCTTTCAAATTTCAGCTTTCAAAATATGTTCCATTAAAATGTGTTTCTTCAAAAATTATTTATAAGGGTATTATTTTAACCGCAACTGTAAATATTTTGATAGTATATTATTTGTGGTACAAACAAATCATCAGTAAAAACACTCAGACATATAAACCACACTCATGCATATTAAAAGATAATATTAAAAATCATATTTACAGATTTTTTCACACATGATATTTAATTTTTTCTTTAATTATTGTACTTCACAAAAATACAAATGCTAAAATGTAGCAAAGTATTAGATTTTACATAATGTAATTTCTGACGAAATACATTTATCGTTTTAGATGAAAAATCAAACTGTGAAAATGGTTTCAATATCAAATAATACTTATATGCTGTATGCTTATTACCCTTTAACACTAGGAGTTAGCTAAGAAAGGAACTGAGTTTGATTTCAGATTAATTTTCATTTATAAAACGAGCTACTTAATTTCTGATAAAACACCTTATCCTTTTAGATACAAAACCAATTATTAGAAATAAATTGATTAAAAAAAGGAGTAACTACAAATACTTTGCATTTTTACTCCTTATTTAGCATTTATATTAGCTTATAGCAAACTAAAAAAGAAACTTGGCCATTTTATTGTTACAATTGACGCTCGTTTATACGAACACTCGCGTTTTTTAAGAATTAGTGGTTAGTCCCTAGCCTGATACCATGGACACAATTTTGATTTTAATTATCATTAAAATTTCATGTATATTAAAATTTTGATAAATTTCTATTTTGCAAACTTCTGTTTTTTTAAAAAATAGTTTTTTTTTTAAGTTTCTGTTTATATAGGTTGACTCATTCTGAAAGGGCGAAGCGACATGTGAGGGTCTTCCCAACATAGTAAGTACAATTGTCGCAAACACTTGAATATCAGACATTCGACGAGAAAGAAATGTGGTGCTGAATACGACTCCTGTAAGTTAAAATATAAAATAAGGAAAAAAGCTTTGAAAGCTTGAGCTTTGTTGTTATGAAATTGGGGCTTCTTTTTATTTGAATAACTCAATTGATGAAGACTTTTTTGTCAAGAGAGAGATTAAATGGGTTCCGTTGAGGATTTTCTCAGTTTTAGAAATAAACTTGTTTATTAGTTTAAGTAAAAATAAAAAAGTCTGCTATAAGTAGATAAAAAAGAGAACGAGTTAAATTGCCAAAAATATAGAATTAAGGAGAACACCCTCTAGACTATTTGAAAGAAATGGAAAAAAATTCCTAAAAAATGAAACAACACCTTCCAAAGTGTGCCCTCTTGAAAATATTGTAAACAAGCATAACCCTAAACTGAAAAAGTATTATTTGCTTGCCTGAGGAAAATGAGCAGAATAAGCATTCATGTTGGCGGTAATGCCATTAAAGAGAAATCCAACTGTTTTTCTATGCAACTGAACAAAAAAAATTTCAAGGCACAAGACGGCTTTCGTAAAAGTTTTAAAACCAAACATGTGATTTGGGCCTTAAAAATTGTAGGGTAAAAGTGTAGTCAATAAAATGAAAGCAAATTTTTTCATAAGTATGTGCCTTACTTTGGCTTTACTTTTATAGTACATTTTAAATAATTCTTTCTAATAATATTTTTTTTATAGAGAAAATGCTAAAAATTAAATTTTCATCATCTAACATTTTTTTTTCTATTTTACGAGATTTCTATTTTAAGGAATGTTTTACATATCGATACGAATTTGTAAAATAGAGCATCTACTGCATTCTCGTGTAGTTTTAAATAGCGATTTTTATAAATAGCTATTAAATTTAAAATAGCAAAACTTTGATAATGGAAAATTTTCTTTTAATTTTATTTAAAATTCTCCCTTCCTTACTTCATGTTAAATACAGTAACTTGAGGAAAATTTGTATCAAAATATAAAATTTTATCTTTTTATTTAACTTTCTTCACCAAAAATATCTTTTCAAACAGTATTTATTTAAATTTATCATAAAGTTTCAATTAATACGTTTACAAAAAATACTTTATTGAAAGTATGTTTAGCTGCTTACAATGTTTAATTAAATTCCTTATGAATTAGAAAAATATAATTTTTTGTGCACTTTAACTTTTGTTAACTTTTCTAGCTAGAAATTGAAGACAGTTTTTACGCTTAAGACTTTTTCAATATTGATGATTTCTAAAATTACCTTATTTGACATTAAAGAAATATAATTAAGTATTCTTTAAATTAAAGTTGCTTCAACTGCATCTGAGTTTTGTCAACAGTACTTCTAATGAAATCAGAAAGAATCCCGAAAAGTTCTGAAACGCTTTGAAGGAAGTCCATTGATAATGAATGGGCTGCAAATGTTCAGAATTGGTAAATAGCACTTGTAAGATTACTTTTTAATTGAAGGATGCGAGAGATTTTTCTTTTTATGCATCTGTGATGTACCAAGAGGAAAACAATAATGTTGTAATTGGGAGAGTTATTTTTGTTTCTTAAACTTACTTCCCACAAAAGGAAACATTTAATGTTATTTGAAATGCTTCGAAATTTTAAAATTATTTCTTTTGAAATAACAGAACATTTTTTTATAACTAATGTTTTCCAATCTTAAATGATTTTGTTTTGAAATTAATATTAATTACTCATCGTTTATACTAAGATAGCTTAAATTGCTATTTCGGAAGCACAGCTGAATTTTTAATTGTCAAGTTTTCCCATTTCAACTTACTTATTTGATTATCAAAATATAATGTTTGTTTACTTTAAGTGAAAGTTTATAACCGTTATTACTCACCATATTTACCTCTTATTTATTGGTTTGGAATACTTCAATAGTTCATTTAGGTGGTTAAACTTAAATCAGCAAGTACTGTGTGAATCAGCTTAAATGTGTGGATGGATATTAGTGAGCGACAAACTGAAAACAAACCTATCAAATGTTTTTCCAATTATGAAACCATCATAACGGATACATGTTTGAAACAAATTTATCTTATTGTCATTATTTGGGCTTGCCATGGAACAGTGGCCGGAGTATAACTATAGTATAACTCAGGCACTTATAGTGCCTGAGTTCACACACAGCCGTGTCTGAGCACGAAAAATGGATGTTGAGCTTCTGTCATCTACATGTATTTCTGTCTAGGTGTCAGCTTGAAAATTTTACGTGCTTTTTTTGAAAAATTTGAATGTGCCTCTCTGTCTGTGACAGAAGCCCTCATGGATAGTAATTTATGCGGATGATGTTAAAATATTTTAGTCACTGTACTATCTGACGTGTTGTCAGATAGTTATCATGGTTTACTGTCGATTAATAGTGTCGAAGTGCTTCGAGAGGTGCTTGCTGAAAAATAGTTTACCATGACGACGGTATATTTAAAAAGTAATATTGCATAAAATTAATTACTTTATCATTATCTAAGTTTTTTCAAGTTAACAATCCAATAAAATAAGTATTTTTAATACACATTTAATTCCAATGTCAGAAATATGAAGTCTACTATCCTAAAAAACAATTTTAATCATTTTGTCCAAAATAAAATAAATGTGCATGTAGTAAATTTCAGAATATATATTTTCCTTGCATATGTATAGCAAACAACTAATATATGGTTTTTATTGAAAATTAGAAATTTTCTACATACTTATAAAGCTATCAATCAAAGTATTAAGGCAAAAAAATAAAATTTAAATTCAAATTTATCTTTTTTGATACTTTAAATAAATTATATTTGAAGACAAAAATGACACATTATATTTTTTTTATAATGAATCAAGCATTTCTCTTATTTAATAATTTTCTTATTTTAAATAAATTATTATTCAGATGTTTTTTGTAGAAATTCAATAATGTGTGTAAATACTTAAAAGTAAAGTTTATTTTAGATAAAATATTATAAAAATGATTTTTTAGCATTTGATTTCTGTTTTCAGAATTATTTTCTTAACATTACTTAATATCCTATTGTTGCTACTCAAAAAGTAGTTAATTGTTATTAAATGTTAAATGTTATTTAAATATTTATCTACATTAATAATATTTACTTTTAAAAAATAAAAAAGATAGAAACCCCGATTTTATTATTTTGTATTCAATTTATAACATTACATTAGTTATAACATTAAGTGGAGTTTATTTCTTAATAAAAAAAAAAGGTGATTATTGCGAGCTAAACTAATCTCACTCTAATTTTATATTCTCTGGGGTATTAATTTGCCATTATTTTTTTCAATAATTATGATAATTTTCAAGTAATGCATTTTACTCTTTATGATGCATTATCACATTAATCAAAGTATCCTTTTTTGGGAAGCTTATATTTTAATGTACTTAAACTAAATGTAATCTTATTAAATCCGATATGAAAGGAAAAAAACATTTACGATTTTTTCACACAGTAAATATAGTCATGAAATTGAATCCATTTGTTAAGGTAAAATATTCAAATTTTGTATTTATATTAATAATACGAAATATTTATAGACAAATATTGCTATTTAAAATTTGCCTTCTTATGTTATAAAATATTGACTTTCAGTTATTGCATATCTTTCTTCTAAGCAAAAGTTTTATTAAAGTTGATATACCATGTAATTTTAGAGAGCATTGTTTTAACAGAAATAATTATCTTCCTTATATTTAAAGTAACTTAAAATTAATTATTTGGGAAAAAATAAATTGGCTTTATG